>JAFEMH010007789.1:0-76790 GCA_022495995.1 Adenophora triphylla var. japonica
TGATGGGGATTATGCTCAGTTTGTTTTTGCCCGATTGGTGACCCCTCAGGTTATGGCTGCCAGGAGGGCAGCGGGGATGCAGATACAGGCGCCTCCCCGATTTTTTGAGTATGAGGCTGGGGGCGTCATTCGCCGCTCCTCATTTGATATGTCTGAGACTCATCCACATCTGCGGCTTCCCCGCGTGACTACTTTTGTGAGCAATCTTTTCTTTTTTGATTTCGTTCAAGCCTTTTACTGCTTTACTGTCTGCATTGATTGCTTCTGACTGCCTCTTTTGTTTTCATTGAACAGGTCCCAGCCAAGACCTACAGGGTGGTGGCCAAGGCGCTCACCGGTGCTGTGAAGATGCTGTGCCAGTTTCAGAGGAGCACAGAGCATTGGAAGGGGAGATGCAGCTCCCAACCCGGTGACGTCAGAATACAGAAAGAGCCAAAAAGCCTATAACCTGGGATAAGATTCGTGAGGCTGCCTATACCTCCGGTGATGCTGTGAACCAAATCAATCAGCAGAGTTGGCCATATGCTAGCAAAGGCCCACCTTTAACCCTGAAAGAGCTGAAGGAATCTTCCAATAGGGCTAATGAATCGGGGAGGTCTAATGTCTATGTGATGACTTGGTCTGGGCAGATGAGTGTGGAACCGCCCAAAGGTGACAAAAGGAATGCCAGCTCCGAACCAAAGACAGACAAAAAACCTTATAAGCCAGAAGCAGAAAAGCCAGACTCCGAGAAGGAAGACCCGGTGCTGACTCAGTTGAAGTGTACTTAAGCCAATATTTCCCTGTGGTCCTTGTTAACCTCCTCCTATCCTCACAAGATGAAGTTAGAAGAAAGCTTTGCCAAGACCATGGTGCCCATAGATGTCACCCCAGATGAGGTCGTCCAAATGATCGGAAGCATTCACTACGGGAACATCATCACTTTCACTGACCTGGACTTGCCAAAGTATGGAGCTAGTCATAATGAGCCACTTTACATCACTGTCCAGTTAGAATAGCGCCAGTTACCATGGGTGTTGGTCGACAAAGGGTCTGCAATGAATGTACTGCCAGCAAAAATGATGAATTTGTTGGATTTGAAGCCTACAGACTTGAAGCCTTCCAGTCAAACTATTAAGGCCTACGATTCCACTGCTCGGTCAGTTTCGGGGATTACAACTCTAAAATTGTGGTTCAGAAAGAGGGTCATGGATGTAGATTTTCAAGTAATTGACATCCCCATTTCATTTACCGCCTTCCTCGGTCGCCCTTGGATTCACCAAATAAATGGGGTAGCCTATACTTTGCACCAGTGTGTCAAGTTCCAGTCTGATGATGGGACTATCACTACTATCTATGGGGACAGTGTCATCGTGGAAGGAACCAGCACAGGAGGTATTCCTATACTGGAAATTAAACATGATGATGAAGGGTTTGCCCTAACTGGCTTCTCTGTGGCCACCTCTAAGGTGCAGGTGTGCTGTGTGTTCGGTCGAAACCTAACGATTTATTTAATATCCGCAAGCGCACGGGCTATTGCAATATAGCGGGTGCAAGTACGGGTCGATCCCACAGAGACAGGGTTTACTTAGGAATTATTTTTGTCTTTATTGAAATTATAGAAAAGATTGGGGGTGATAAAGATTGGTTTTGGAAATAGAAAGAACATAAAGAGAAAATACTTTTAAATAAAACTTTATAAAACGCAGCATTCTCGGGATTGGAAATCATATACATAATTTTGTTCATCAAATTTTCATTGTCTTAAGGAATATAGGTTTTCATAAAAATCAAGGATGGTATGTTAAGCCTACGTTCGGGTTAAGACAGTAGCGTTTGTATTCTTCACTAATTATGTCCGAACTGTTTGAGATTTTCGTTTATGTTACTCCCGCCCTGTCACAAACGGGCATTTCAGCTTATCTCTAGCTGACCATAATTAGTAAGAATCCACTAAGAATGAGAGTCAACATACTTTCCATTAAAGGAACATCCCTAGGCTGTTGAACTACTTTCGTGATCAATGGAACCCAGTTTCTTTATATGGTTCCGTCAATCGAGATTCTCCACTAGGTCCTTCTCTCAATTGACTGAATCATACAAGTTGGACGTCTCCAAAATGTAAGACATTTAGAGATTAATATAAAGAAATTGTTTAGATGAAGATAGAAGACAAGACTTTTTTTCATTTTAAGATGATGAACATTTATGCTTTGAGTTCCCAACCCCAAGAACAAGGGGGATTACTCACTAGCCATGTGAAACGTATAAGCAATTAAAATAGAGAATAGAGTAAGAGAAACTTATGATGAAATAGAAGATGAATGGCTGGAAATAATGCTTCACTTTATTGCTCTTCTTCCAAAGTAACTTCTAGAACAAATGTAGACTTTGATCTTCAAAATAATTTTTGGAAATCAATATGACAAGTATTTGTATCTAATTTCTAACAATCTCTGATAATATACTATGAAATTTTAGTAATTTTCGATGCCTAAGACTGAGTACAAGAAATCTTTTTATAATGGGGAGAGAACTCTTCAAGAAGGTGCCTCCAAAAGGTGCCTTTTAAATCTGCAGACGCGACTTGCACGGCCGAGTCAGGGGATTTGCACGACCGTGCCTCCCTTGGCGCCAGTTTTGAATTTGAGTTTTGACATCTTGCACGGCCGCTCCACTCTAAGCTGCACGGCCGCTCCTAAGATTAACACGGCCAATCAACTTTCAAGACACGGCCACTCTGAGTTTTGGGGCCAAAAATGGCCTGAAAATGGCCAAGTGCACGGCCGCTCCATCTGGTTTTAGGCTTGTGTGTTTGATTTGTTCGTTGTTCCTCCATGCCTTTGCACCAATGTGTCCAAGCATCTTTTTGATCATAAAAAGACTCTAAAACCTGTCTAAAATGCATGAAATATACCAAAAGGCGTAAAATCTAATAAATATGAAAAAGGAACTAAAAAGTACTTAAAATGAGATGAAAATGATGATTTAATTAAGTAAAAGTATATAAAAACTTAGGATAAATGACTATATAATAGTAACTTATCACTGTGAGAACCTTACCACTACCTCAAACAAAATACCTCCTGCCATGCGAATGATGAGAAAGATGGGCTATCTTCCAGGGCTTGGACTAGGTAAAAGACTTCAAGGTCGCAACACTATCATCGACATAAGGGAACAAACCACCCGACATGGCCTGGGCTACAAACCACATCCTCAGGATTACGGAAAAGTTGGGAGAACAGTTTTGGGAAAACGAAATGAAGGGGTCCGTCTCCATCCTTACAGCTTGTCTCTGGCTCAGTACTTCATAAAAGGTGAGACCCAATATGATGAAAGTGATAATCAACACTCCTTGAGGAAACTTCTGGAAAACCATGAAAAAGTTCGTGGAAGGCCAGCGAATCCTATTCGGAGGATGTTTCTTGACTTGCCGAACATTCCTGGGGCTACTACTACTGTTCAGAACAAGTATGACTTCAAAGGAAACCCGGATTGCCTCAAAGAGCCAGCACTCTTCCAGTCAGGGGTAATGGATTTCTCCACCTTCGAGTTAGCTCTTCCGAAGATCAGCCAAATAGAAGTTGCCAGCAGTGAGGATAGTGAGCCAGGCTTGCAGAAGCTGTTTGATGAAGAAGCACAGATTCCTGACTTGATTGACTTCAGCTCAGAGGATGAGACAGTTGCGGTAATTGGAGATGGCAGTGAAGAGCCTTTTGATCCCCGCACTTTGGTGACTAAGACAGAGATGCCTTTGAAGAATTGGGAGACATTTTCAGGGGCCGATAGATGGCCAGTAGATTGAATAAATGATCACGGAGCTCCGATTGGTTCCCCGTCCCTCTCAGTCCAGTCATGTCAAACACCCTGTCATCCATACCCTAGAGTTAGGAGTCTTTGAATTCCGGTCCTCTGAGTCATCTGAAGGCCTCATGCCTGAAGATTACGAATATGTAGCCAATGTTATCTTTCCATTTGCCTTGAATGAAATGATGGATCTTTCCGAGTATCCCCTTATTGCCAACTTAACAAATGATAAATTAACTAATAACTTAGCAACGGTTAATAATGATTCATTTGAGCAAGATGCAAAAACACTAAATGAACAATACATTAAAGAAATCTTTAAGTAGGTTACCGATAAAGAGGAAAACCGGGCCCAAGCTGCTGAGGAGGTTTTGACGAGTGTTAACTTGGGTAATATTGAAGAGCCTAAAGAGACACAGATCGGGAACTTCTTCCAAGGGGCTGAACGGGAGAGACTGGTCAATCTGCTCAAGGAGTACATGGATGTGTTCACCTGGTCTTACAAGGACATGCCAGGGCTGGACAGCTCGATTGTGGAGCACAGAATCCCTCTAGCACCCAATTCCAAGCCTGTAAAACAGAAGCTAAGAAAGATTAAGCCAGAGTGGTATCTACAGGTCAAGGAAGAGATTGAGAAGCTACTGCGGGTAGGATTCATCAGGGTCATTGAATACCAACCTGGTTATCAAATATCGTGATTGTGACTAAAGCCAATGGGAAGGTGCGCTGTTGTGTAGATTTCCGGGATCTGAACAAGGCCAGTCCCAAGGACGACTATCCATTGCCAAATATAGACATTCTGGTAGACGCCACGGCCAACTATGAAGTCAAATCCTTCGTTGATGGTTTTGCTGGTTACAATCTGATTAAGATGGCCGAAGAGGACCAAGAAAAGACAGCCTTCACCACACCATGGGGAACGTACTGCTACACGGTGATGCCTTTTGAGTTAAAGAATGCTGGGGCTACGTATCAAAGGGCAGCGACTACACTCTTTCATGACATGATCCACAAAGAAATTGAGGTCTATGTCGATGACATGATTATCCACTCTAAAGGTGTGGATGGACAGCACTTTGTCGACCTGCGAAAGTTCTTTGAGAGGTTAAGACAACATTCCATGAGACTGAACCCTGCAAAATGCACCTTCGAAGTGACAAGGGGAAAAGTGCTTGGGTACATGGTCACAGAATGAGGCATTGAAGCCGATCCCCGAAAGATTAAGGCCATTATGGACATGAGGCCATCCCGAACCCAGACAGAAGTCAAAAGCTTTATGGGCAAGTTGCAGTACATTAGCCGTTTCGTCAATCAGTTGACTACCATGTGTGAGCCCATCTTCAAGCTTATGAAGAAGAATGTTGATACAGAATGGAATGAGAAATGCCAGGATGCCTTTGACCAAATCAAGGCATACCTAGTAAATCAACCGGTACTATGCCCCCCACATGGACAGAAACCTCTTCTGCTCTATCTCACTGTCACTGACACGACAGTTGGGGCTATGCTGGCTCAGGAAAAGAAGGACTCTCGGGTAGAAAATGCCATCTACTTTGTCAGTCGAAAGCTGCAAGGGAGTGAACTCAATTACTCGGCGTGTGAAAAGACTTGTGCAGGACTAGTCTGGGTAGTCGGTAAACTGAAGCACTACATGCAGGCCCACTCTATGAACCTGGTCTCAAAAATGGACCCCATCAAGTATATCTTCGACAAACCTTCCCTTTCGATGCACCTAGCAAAATAGTCATTCTTCCTGGCGGAGTATGACATTAACTATGTGACGAGAAAGGCAATTAAGGGTCAGGCGCTGTCAGACCACCTGACAAATTTCCCTAGCAATGAAGATCGAGGGCCTGAACCCCAGTTTCCAGATGAAGGGATCTTCGTTGTTGAGCCCGAGAACCGGTGGCAACTTTTCTTTGACGGAGCTGCTAACAAAAGGGGAAATGGCATAGGAATGCTGTTGGTAGATCCGAAGGATGAGCATACACCGATAGCCGTCAAGCTGAACTTTCCTGTCACAAACAATGCTGCAGAGTATGAAGCTTGCATCGCTGGCTTAGAGGCTTCCCTAGAAAGAAATTTTAAGGAACTCAAAGTCTACGGAGACTCAGCCCTAATCATCAACCAAGTCTCTAACAAATGGAAGACTGTGGATCCTAACCTCCAAAGGTATCATGCTTACATGGAAGAATTGACTGAGTAGTTCAGAGAAGTGACCTTCCACTACTTGCCAAGGGACAAGAACAGATTTGCAGATGCCTTAGCTACTCTAGCCTCATTGGTACCGAGGGAAAGGCAATAAAACCATTCAGAGTGGGTAGAAGGGAAGCCCCGGCTTTCTGTTGCGAGGTAGAGTTGGGACCTGAGCCTGTCAAGGAACCCTAGTATAGTCAAATTTACTAGTTCCTCAAAGATGGGGAGTCAGCTTTTAGGGATGAAGAAGGTAGACCTAGGAAAGGCATCAAAGCTAAAAGCTTGCAAGCCTTGAAGCGGCTAGCCTCTCCCTATGTCATCCTAGGGGATGATCTGTACAAGAAATGGTACCAAGGACCACTCCTCCTGTGTGTCACCAAAGAAAAGGCAAAAGAGCTAATGAGTGAAGTCCATAATGGTCCCTCCGGTCCTCATATGAATGCTAGAGCATTGGTGCAAGTGATTCTCAGAATGGGTTATTATTGGATTTCCATGGAAACAGACTGTGTTCAACATGTCCGAGAGTGCGACAAATGCCAACGGTTTGCCAACCTCAATCACCTTTCGCCTTACGTCCTATACTGCATGACGACTCCTTGTCCGTTTGCAACTTGGGGTATTGACGTAATAGGGAAGATAGCCCCGACTGGAAGCAATGGGCATGCATTTGTGTTAGTGGCAGTGGACTACTTCACGAAATGGGTAGAAGCAAAGTCCTATAAGGTCCTCACTTCCAAGAAAGTGGCCCAATTTGTCAAAGAAAACATCATGTGCAGATATGGGGCACCAAATGAGATCATCTCCGATAACGGGACACACTTTGAAGAAGACTGCGATAGACTGCTGTCAGAGTTCAGAGTCACTCGTCACAAATCATCCCCGTACAGGCCTCAGACCAATGGAGCAGTAGAAGCTGCCAATAAGACACTCGAAAGAATCATCCGAAAAATGGCCACCCGCGGTCGTGATTGGCCCAAAAAGCTGCATCTGGCATTCTGGGGCTACAGAACATCTGTTAGAACAGCCACGGGAGAACCCCTTTCTCCCTGACCTATGGGATGGAAGCAGTACTGCCAGTAGAGTTGGAAATCCTGTCACTAAGGGTCCTCCTGGAAAACAGGGTCAATGAAGTAGAATGGTTGCGCAGCCGGCATGATGAACTGGCCCTACTTGATGAAAGGAGACTAAAGGCCATGGAACATACTCGAGCCTACCAGATGGGAATGGCTAGGGCATTCGACAAAAAGGTCAAGACCAGAGACATCAAAGAGGGTGATTTGGTTCAGAAAGTAAAGCCCCCTACCAGAGACAACCCTTTTGGAAAGTGGGAACCCGTTTGGATCGGTCCGTACGTAGTGCAGAAAATACTATCGGAAGGAGCAATGAAGCTCGCAGACCTGGATGGCAATCCTTTTGTTCACACGGTCAACGGTGACAAACTCCGCCTGTACTATGTCTAAGATAATAAAAAAATATATATATAATAAAAAGAAAAAAAATAGTGCAAAAAGAGTAATACCCAGCTAGGCTGAAAACCCAAAAAAGGGCGGTCTAGGCAGAAAATAGGGTTGCACATAAAAAAAAAAGTGCAAAAAGAGTAATATCCAGCTGGAGCCATTATGTAAGGTGCTTTAGAAATTGGTGAAGTACCTGGCAATAAATCAATACAAAACTCCACCTCTCTATCCGGAGGCATAGAATACTCAGTTGAGAATACGTCACTAAACTCATTCACAACTGGAACGCATGATAGTTCAGGAGACTTCTTACTAGAGTCTAACACATATGCCAAGTAACCCTCACACCCTTTTGATAACAACTTTCTAGCCTTTAATGCAGATATAACATGAATGCCAAACAAAGACTTATCAGCATCAAATATAAACACAGGCACATCAGGCATAGAAAAGGTGACTTGCTTTCTGCAACAGTCCACTAAGGCATGACAAGAACTTAACCAGTCCATGCCTAAAATAACATCAAAATCTTGGATTGGTAACTCTACCAAATCCACTGGCAACACAAGCCCACAAATAATCACCTCACAATCATGATAGATCAAAGAGGATTCGAGGTGCTCTCCCACAGGAGTAGAAACCTCTAGCACATAAGGTAACAACTTATGTAACTTATGCAATGTAAATGCAAAATGAGATGCCACATAAGAATGAGATGATCCAGGGTCGATAAGAATACGAGCCCTGACCCTAGAGACAGGGACAATACCTCTAATGACCACGGTAGGATCTATCGCGCCTCGATCCAAGGCAAACACTCTACCTTGGACTCTCTCTTTAGGTTTCCCTCAACATCTCTTTTCACACCACCTCTGGGCTAGTCACCTTGCTGTCTACCACCTGCAGCTTGACCCTTTTTAAATTTAGGATAATCCTTTCTGAAGTGCCCCATTTCTCCACAACTCATACACTTCCCCTGCTTGCTCCAACAGCTGTCTTCCGAGTGTCCCACCTTCTTGCACCAATTACAAACAGTACTGAACTTGCTGGATACAGGACAAGTAAAACCGTAACTGTTCCTCCCTTAGCCGCTCCAAAAGTTGAAGATTTAGGCTGACCTTTGCTCTGACCTGAACTCTGGCCTAGAAACTTAGCATTGCTTCCACTACCTTCAGGTTTACCTCGATGTACCTCAATATCATTTTCAATTCTATAGGCCATGTTTACTGCCGCCTGGTAATTGGGAAAATTGTGCGTCAACAATTGTTTTCTGAACTCCAACCTGAGTCCCTTGACAAACCTGTAAACCCTCCTGCCTTCATCTGGTACAAGATATGGACAATACCTCGCCAACTCTATAAATTTTGCAGAATATTGGGCCACTGTCATTACCCCCTGCTCATGTTTCAAGAACTCTACCTCTTTCTTATCTTTAGTAATCACGGGAATGAAATGCTCCTTGAATCTCCCAGTAAAGTTGTCCCAAGTTTGAGGCGTATGGTCCTGCTCCCAACTTTCATTAAGGATTTGCCACCAGTGCTCTACCGGACCCTCCAATTTGAACACTGCACATCTGACCTTTTCTTCATCTGTACTCTCCATTGCCACAAAATTTTATTCGTGGCCTCCAGCCACCTTTCTGCTATCAATGGATCTGGATCCCCGTTGAAGCTTGGTGGAGCCATTTTGATAAACTTTTCTAGCCCAAGTGCTGGCCTTGCCTCAGGTTGATGCTGTGCCCAACCCTGAGTTGCCATATTCTGAAGGAAGACCCAGAACATAGCCATCATCTCAGCGTTCTGGTTTCCCCCAGCACCCAAATCATAAATGTTTCCCTGATCCCTCTGCTGGTCATCACCAGTCTCAGCCATTACAATAATCCCTGCATTAAACACTCGGCATCAGATATCACACACTCCCCCTTAGACTAGACATCTACCCTTGACTTCTAGTCAAAGCTCTGATACCAACTGTGGGCGCCTCCCAACTCCTGGAACCTAAAAACTCGTGTCCCAGGATGGAGGGTCCCAAAATACCATCTTTAAAAAAAACTTTTCTTTATTTTACTAGAAAAGTAAACAACCCTTTTTAAAAACAATTTCAAAATAACCTCTTTACTCGGAGGCGATATATCAACCTGATAAACCAGTTATAACATGTATAAGTTACAAGTACTACAACTGTAAAGGCTTACACAGCCAACTTTAAAACAAACCAAATTCATGTTTACTTACAACACAATACAATTGAAACATGTTTATGAAAGTTTTATATACAAAACTTTTCCCAAAAGAATAACAACCACGACATTCCCAACTCCCCAACCAACACATACCCTGACAACCTAAAAGATGTCCAAACTCCTTCCTGGCCTCACCGGTCCGGTCCTTCTGTCTCAGCGGGATCTAAAACAGTAAAGGGAGAATGGGTGAGAATAAATCTCAGCAAGCTATTATGTATGTAAAAATATGCCATAAAATATGTAACACATAAACAGGTTGCTCAATATCAAATATGCAACACATAAATAGGTTGCTCAATATCACATTGGTAAAGCGGTAAACACATTCCGTTACCTTCTCTTTACCTTTCTCATCTGAATCATATGTAGTACTACGGTGGGAGTAATACTCCTCTCATTTTGTGAACTGCTGGTGCATATCCACGTCTTATACGACCCCTTGCAGAGATCCATATAAGATACCAGCTATCTTATGAACGGTTCATACCTATCCACAGAAGCTGTACACCCCAAGCCGTGGTCACAGAAGGGGGAACGGTCACAGGTATATGGAAATCTAAGAACTTATGAAATATCTTCTCATAAGTGATAGCATTCCATATACCCCCGAGGATCAGCTGATATAAACCATATTCAAGCACATAACATATACTTGAAAATAAGTCCACCCCATGGGACATCAATACATATTTGCCTTTCACACACTATATGAACCAATAACCCTATACAGGTCACCACGTAGGGGTACAATATCATATAAGTAGCCCTACGCATTCATAACTTAACATTACACACCTTCTATAAAGGTTCCATATTCAAATAACAAGTTTTACTAACTTTAGTTCAAGTTTCATAATTGCCTTTCAACCCTTTTTAAGACAATATTTAAAGTCTTTCCCATTATCCATTTGGACCATTTAAAGTTCCATTGTGTAGTACTAAATTTGTACTATAATCATAGTTGAAGAGTGGTCAATTATATGTTGGTTAAAATAGGTGTTTAAAGCTTGGAAAAGTGTTCACACGCTGCAGGGCAGGGCACGACTCGTGCCCTAGGGCACGACTCGTGCCCAGTTACACCCCCACCAGAAACAGTCGTCCCCAAGAGGTCACGACTTAGAACAACTTCAAGGCACGACTGAAGGCACGACTCGTGCCTCAGGGCACGACTCGTACCCTTGCCCAGAAACTGTTGTTCAAGCTGAAACATCAGCAGCAACAAAATAACAACTACAAGTCTCATTCAGCTAATACTAGGTCATCCAACAACAGTACATAACCATGTTTTAGACCATAATATACTCCCTTCATACCCCATAACATATATATAACATGTTCCCAATTCAACTCAAACCATTATATCACCTTTTGACATATTCATCAACATTACTTGGTTGTTTCCATTTAAAACACCAAGAAACTGGTTCCATCTTTACCCACAACCTTCATAACCTCATAATAACACATATATACAAGGCATGAACAGTTATAGAAAGAAAACATAACAACTTACCAAAAGTTATCAAAATA
The DNA here is from genome assembly GCA_022495995.1 of Adenophora triphylla var. japonica. Taxonomy (NCBI): domain Eukaryota; kingdom Viridiplantae; phylum Streptophyta; class Magnoliopsida; order Asterales; family Campanulaceae; genus Adenophora; species Adenophora triphylla. The sequence goes on from JAFEMH010007789.1 coordinate 11,215, forward strand.
ACAGGAAGATATAATCGGCAATTCTTGCTCTATTCAACTCCCTTAGCAATAATTTGAAGTCGGAATCAACAACGGATTGAAGGTTGAATTTCTGGGATTTTTGGAAGATAATCTAGGGTTTAAGGACCTTCTAGACTGAGAGAGGAAGAGAGAAAGCTGAGGAAAATAATATGGCTTCTTGAAGAAGCTTGACGAAATTTATATAAACTATTTTACACATAAGCTCCTCCAAGTTTAAAATCAAACAAACAACCACCTCAAGGTTATTTTTACACCTAAGCACCTGTACAACTTTCATAATACTTCCATTTCACAATTCAAGTATTATCATTTTACTACACAAGTCTCCCATAAATTCATTTAGACATTATATAATCCATATTGATTTATTAATATCTAAAATCAAATAATTGATCAACATAGAAAAATAACACATAACCATTCCATATATCACATATGCACAAGAGGAGATATAATGCACCCCAACCCCATGTGCTCCACGTGTGACCAAAATGTGCCTAGGCTTAGGGTCGTGACACCTATGTTATAGCCGTGGTGTAAGAGAAGAATAAGAAAAGATCGAAAAGAGCTGAAACGGCCCCGACTGGCACAAACCAGGTTTACAATGGTGGTGGATATAAGGAAAAAATTGGACTCGGACTACAGAAAAAGCAGAGGTCTTCACCCCTCTCACTAAACCTATCACGGAGATCATGCAGCTAGTAAACCTACCTGACCCCCGCCCGCTAAGTGATAGGTCAAAACATGTCCGAGATGATTCTAAGTATTGTGCCTTCCACAAGGATCCGGACATGACACAGAAAATTGCATCTCCCTTAAAAGGATGATCCAAAGATATGTTGACGAAGGGAAATTTGACCGCTATGTTATGTGAAAAGATAACAAATGAGGAAGAGATGACGATCATAGAGAGGAGAGAGAGGATCAACCTCCCATGGCAAAGCTCCACATCATAAGTGAGGAGGAAGTCTCCAAGAAAAAATGAAGGATCATATACATGAACTAAGTAAAGTCTATTATATCTCTGCATGGGTCCACAAAGAGGAGGAAGTTATTTGCTTCTCTCCCAATGAGCTAGCTGGAACCCTTGGTGATCAAGGGGAGAATCGACAACTGTGAATCTGAGAGACTCCTCATTGACTCAGGGGCCTCAAGGGACTTTTTGTACTATTCGACGTTCCAGAATATGAACATCAAAGATAGCATGCTTGAACCATCATACTCTGATAGGTTGGAAGGCTTCACCAACCACAAGGCCAATGATATGGGAACAGTTGACTTGTTGCTTGAAATTGGTGAATACCCCTACCGGACGGAGGCCACAGTGACATTTGTGGTCATGGACTTAGCCATTGACTACCATGTCATCCTAAGCATTCCAAGTCAAGGTAAACTTGGGATGATTGTCTCCCTTCCTTATCAACGGGTTAAATTTCCAACTCCGGTGGGAATTGGATGCGTGAAGGCAACCCCCAAGGACTTCTTGGAACATGTGATGAAGATGAGGAAAATGGCTAGAATGATGGCAATTGACACGCAGGAAGAAAATCTGAAACTTTCAAAGTCCGTCAAAATGACTAGCACCAGCTCCCGAATTCATATGATCTTTGAAGGCGAGGATGAGGAGCATATGGTTCTGGACATTGAAGAAAGGGAGGTAAAATTTGAACCCACGTCGGACAAGGGAACGGTGAAGTGGTTCAATGGCACCAATGGGCCCAGACCCATAACTACTGATGACGATGCAAGGAGACTTAGAGAAATTATCATTGAAACATTGCAATTCAGAGATGGACCAGAAATGGAGCCCGTGGACCAATTGGAGGAGATAGTGCTCAACCTCGACTACCCGGAGCAAAGAATAATAATTGGAGGGCAACTCTCCTCGGAAGAAAGGGAGGAGATCATTACCCTACATAAAGACAACCTCGATATCTTTGCATGGAGAGTCGAGGACATGAGGGGAATAAAAGAAGACGTGGTCGTCCACAGGTTGGAGGTCGACCCATCTAATAAGCTTGCTTCTCTTTAATCCTATTTATTGCTTTTCTTCTGAAGCCAAGGTAGGAATCAAGAAGACCTTCTCTAGGGTCTTAATCTGATGGGACAGTTGGGTGTTGGAGGGAGCCTCTACCCCAATGAAGTTGATATCATAAGTCCCATGCTCCTCCTAATCATTATCTCTTTCCCTTCTCTTAGGGTCGCATTATGGCCGCGCCCTATTAGTGTTATTGTTATTGTTGTTGATGTTGTTACCCTTAACCAAGTTGGCTAGCTCGCCATTGTTGATTCTCTGTTGAATGATCTTTTTCAGCTAGAAGCAATCCTCAGTGCTGTGACCGTGATCGTTGTGATAGTCACAGAAATTAGCCTTTTTCCTCTCATTTGGTCTTCTGCCCATTGGAGGAGGAGGAACTTCCATAGCTTTTAAGATCGCTTCCCATGATACGGTCAGGGGGTATACTTTGTTTCGTCCGCCAACCTTCTGAATTTCTCAGAGTTGTGGCGTCTATTCTTCCCCTGACCGTGACCGTGACTAGGTTCTTGGCCACCCTCCTTTACATGCTCTATTCTTTCTTTGGTCGGCCTGCCGGCAGCTAGTTCAGCGAGTTCTTCTGCTGAGGCAATAGAAGAGGCTCTTTCATACATCTCCTGCATATTCTTCGGCCTGTCTGAGGCAAAGTTCATTTTCAAGAAGCTGGAGGTCAGACCGCCCTCATAGCAGAGCTGAATATCACTCTCGGACAAGTCCACGATCTGCTCGGACATATTTCTGAATCGGGTGATTTATGACTTGGTGGTTTCTCCCACCGACTGCTTGATTCTTATCAAGTCCGTCTTTGGTCTAGCGGGCTCACCTTCCCCAGCGAAGGAGTTCAAGAAGCGGGTCCGGAGCTGGTCATAGCTTTTAAGGGATTTTGGCTTATGGGCCAGCATCCACGACAAGGCCTTGCCCGTGAAGGAGGCAGCTAAGGATTTGCACATCACGGCCTCATCCAAAAAAATAGGGCCATCTGTCCTTTGAATCTCCCCATATGTTATTTCGAGTTCGTGGAGCCATCATAAGGCTCTATTTGGGGAGGTTTCCCTCTCTGGATGGGCGCAATTGCAATCTTGTCCGCAAAGGCATACATGGTGCGACCACACTTGGTGGCGCCTTGCTGGTGGGTTTCCCACATTTGGTGCATGAACTTGATGAAGTTCGGGTTCATGCTATCCATTTTTGGCCTCTTGGAGGGAGAAATCACGGCATTTCCCTTAGCCTTAGCCATGTGCTTTGGATTTCTCGGGGTAAGGAGTAGATGCTGCTCCCTGTCCTTCCTCCTCATCCTCTTTATCTTCGTGACCGAGATCAGTGATGGTTGGTTCCACCCTTTTTGTCCCCCTAGCTTGACTATCTAGAGATTTTGTGGGGACTCCCTAGGTGAACCTTTGGGATACCTCTTGTAGGGGGACACTACCATTGGCCTCCAACTCTACCAACTTGAGCTGGGCATCATTTATGGTCATGGCCTCTGTCACTAGCCTAGCCCTCTCAGCCAGAGCTTGGTTCCTCTTGAGTATTAACCCAGGGGTGATAGGAGAAGTAGGGTTTTCGGACTTGGGTTTGGGGGGGCCTTCTCTCTACGGGCAGCCTCAAGCTTCTCCTTAAGGTCTCTTTGAGAAGGAGTTAGAGAACCTTGACTGACAGAATGGCCACCCAACCTATTAAAGGCTAAGGTTCTTGGTCTGACAGGATTTATTTGGGAGGGAGAAGTTTGATTGTTACCTGCAGGAGTAGGTATCCAACATTTTGAAGAGGAGTTCTGGTCATTGTAAAAGAGAAAAAGCTAAAAGTTGTCTTTTGTGAGTGAGTGTTTGGAAAGTGTTTGTTTCGAAAAAGACACAAGATTACACAAGAAAAACAAAAGCGTTTCCCGAAAATGGAACCATTGATGACGCCACAACTTTTGGGGTCTCACAATGTAGAAATATCTAGCTTGTATGAGATTATACCTAGAACACAACAAAGATAAGAAGCACCGTTAGAGACTAAGCCGGGGTTGATTCCGGCTCAAGCCCTCGGGTGTAAAATTAAGACATTTGAGGGTTTAATAACTGAGAATAACACTTGTGATGTCTTAGAGTGTTTGTGTGCTAGGGTTTGGGTAATGAGACTTACAAATTTGACTTACCTTGCCCAAGAGGACAAATGAGATTATATATAGTATGAGGGAGCCGTTGGATGATGTCAGCCCTGGAGGAGATGTTTGCCCTTTGACCTAGGACACGTGTCCGCACCTGGTTGGCTCGTACAATAAAGTAAGGATTACTGTAAATAGATGTCTTTGATTGTACAAGGACATGGAAAGAAGGCGACAGTTGGTGCGGTGCCTGAGCCACTATTTAATGTGATAGTGACAGGTCTTTCCTTGGTGTCAGAGCTAGTACGGACCTTTGTCTCATTGACTTTGACATTTAACCGGGAGTCTTGTGGCCAACCAGGACTCTGGTATGAAACCGTGGTCAATCATGATCAACGCGGTCTTGGATGGATGCGGTCACAGTCAGTGCGGTCTTGGTGACTGCAGTCTTGATGATCGCAGTGTTTGGTGATCGCGGTTCTAGAGGTGCCACGTCATATTTGGCCTTTGTACCAGATCGAGCTTAACCCTGGTCTAAAAGGTCTGGGCTCATCATTTCTTGTACCTTTTGATAAGTCAATTTTGAGTCTTATTGTATTTTTATACTAAACAAACAAATATATACAAATAAATAAATTATACTTCTTATACATTTTGGTAAGTCAAATATAAAGTATAGTCTTATTGTATTTTTATTATGTTACAAGTAATATATAAACAAATAAATTATATTTTCATATATTTTAATAAGTCAATTATATTTATTATGGGTTGGGAAAGTAATTTAGAGCATCTTCAATGTGTTACATCAAATTTTGTAAGAAAAAGTTTTTCTCTATAGTTGTTGAACCAAATTTATGCAACATTTGGTGCATGTTGAAGGTGTACTCTATTTGTCCAAATTGAATGTCAAAAAATAATCAAACTTACTCCAATAATTTTTATTTAAAAAAAAACCTAATTCAATATCAGCACTACACATGCTTCATATTCAAATCATGGTCATCTCAATCTGTAATAGCAGGGTCTATTTAAAAGATAGATAACAAGCAATCACACAATACAACGATATACGTGGTTCACCAACTTGGCTATGTTCACGAGCAGAGGGCAAGAATATTATTATCAACTAACAATCAACGAATACAATCTCTAATCTAATGTAAGAATTATTGATCACAAATATTCACAACTGTGCAAACCCTATATCTAGAGAAAACAGAGAGACAAGAAAACCCTTGAAACACCTAGAATTATTGATCTCTATCACGCTAGAAATTACAACCTTGGAAACTGCTAGGGAATATGGCTTATTTATACTGCCTATTCCTAACCATACAGGGTTTTCTAATCCTGCACCAATTCTGCTGTTGATCAGACCCAATCCGGACAGGCGCGCGATCACCCCCATCTGGCGCGCGATCGCCCCAAAATTCCAGAGAAACGGCGCAGTCGCGCCCTCTGCACTGCGCGATCGCTCCCTAGGTGATGTCACAGAAATTATTGATTTGCCCTTTATTCAATCCTCTAATTTGTTCTCAAGTTAGATGACATCAAACCCAACAAATCTCTACCTTTACATCTAACCTCCGAATCACAAAACCATAACTCCCCTCTGCCTCATATATGTTATGCCAAACACGAAACTTGTCCTCCGGACAACCAAAATTGCATCTCACTAGACACCCAAATATGTTACGCCAAACACCGAAAGACTTGCTGCAACAAGTGATCAGACTCGTTCAACAAGTAAACAAACGTGTCTACCAGACACCCAAATGTATCCCCCTAGACACTCAAATGTGTCACTGCAGTAAGCACTCAAAACTGCCCCAACCGGCAATTGGGCAAATTCAGTCGACATTGAATCTTGCCAACGCAAACAAATGAAGCGGCCATATCCGAATATCCTTATTCACCAATTTCATATGCTAGGCGTAGCCGGTGTATTCGCCTAGCTGGTTCTCCCCGAAATGCGTTTTAATTGAGTGACTATGAAATCAAAGTGAGACAAACTTTTTCTGACGGAAAAAATAGAATTTAGTGAGCATATGTGTTATTTTCATCACAAAATTTAGGGAGAAACGCGTTTCTCCATAAGTTATGGAGAAACGGGTCCCGACATGTCGCGCGACAATGAGCTAGATAGCCAGAAACCTATGAAAGTGATATCCAGAAACCTTCAAATGAATATCCGTAAACCTTCAAAATGTTTCTCGATATACATTTGAAGGTTTCGGATATCCAAAACCTTCAATAGCAATTTCCTGGATATGCCCTAACACATTTCTCGGATATGCACCTAACGCTTTTCCTGGATATGCACCTAACGGTTTCTGGATATACATTTCACATCCTTCCTGGCTATCAAATACAAAGCTTCTGATATCAACTGCAAAGCTTCGCTATCAAATGCAAAGCTTCGGATATCCGTAGCTTTTGGTCTTGGCCTTGGGTTTTTTTTTTCCTTTCTATATCAAATGTAAAGTTTTCATGAAAAACACGTTTCTCCATAGTTATGGAGAAACGCGTTTCTCAGCAGACGCACTCTATTTTCATAGGATTGTTAATTACTTGTACTTGTTATTTTCCCTTATTTTAAAAGGAATCGATTATACGTAAGAAGAATATAATAGTGGACGCGTAAAAGTAAATAAAGCGTACAAGAGTTTCCAATCAAAATAAATAAATATTGATGTCTCTTTAGGAGTGACACCCTTTAGTAGAAACTCCTAAATTTTGAATTCGTGGCAACCCTTGCATAATCACCCCTTATTTAATCAGAAAATTTTGGGAGAAATTTGTTTCTCTATAAGTTATAAAAAATTTTGTTTTTAAATATATCGACTTGGTGTTTTAAAATCTAAATTCACTGTTTTAAGGCATAAACTCGCTATTTTGTTTTCTAGCATAAACTCATTGTTTTAACGCCTAAACTCACTATTTTATTTTCTAGGCATTTTAAGGCCTAAGCTCAATGTTTTAAGGTCTAAACTCAATATTTTTAAGGATGAAAGTGAGTTTTTATTTAATAGTATTCCAAGAAGGTTGACTCTATTGAATAAGGTTTCTGCATAATAATAATAATGAAATATTTACCATTCATTATAATACCAATTAATGAAAATCATTACATGTAACTAGAAGCGTATATCTCCTATTTTATGGAGGGGAAAGAAAAATAAATTTCGCTTAAAAACTAAAATACATAACGTGTGCCCTAATGATATCAAACTTTATGTAATTCATATATTCACTGTACCTAAATTAAGTGGGAGTGATAGTGACTTTTGTTTTTTTTAAGCGTTAAGAGCTGAAATCTGATTTTACCTTGGAAATCTGATTAAGTGTTAAGAGGCAGCGTCTGAAGACTGAATTCTGAATTAGGCAAGCTGTTTGATTTTCCATCTGAATTCATTTTCTGAAATGTGTGTATTATATATATATATATATATATATATATATATATATATATATATATATATATATATATATATATATATATATATATATATATATATATATATAGTATAAGAGACAATAAGAGGCAAATAAGAGACAGTTAAGTCTTAATTGAAAAAAAAAAAAACAAACGAACTTAATTATTCCACCTCTGAATGAATAAGCATTCAGAGGCAAATAAGAAGAAGAAACAAAAAACAAACACCATCGTAATTAATCCTTTTAGTTTTTCTTGAATAATGTGAAATTAAGTGAATGAACCAAGTCGATAATATATATTAGTAACCACTTTCACAAGAATTAGGGTGTTTTAGTAAAATATTTACTTTTAATAGACTCTAAATCATAATTTTTATCTCCAAAGCATCCATATGCATATCCTACCTTCAGATGAAAGCAAAGCAGCTTTGCTTCAAAATTTGCTATATCTAAAAACTAATAATAATATAGTAGAATAAAAGATGAAGAATTATATTTATACTTATAAAGGCAAGGGCTAATTCAACTGTCCAAGTGGTTTATTTTGTTGTCTTTGGTTAAATTAGTAATGTGCCAATTCCACTTGTGCACATGCAATTCCAGTTTTGTAAGTTATTTGAGTCTTATTTTCATCTATAAATACCCACCCTTTGAAACCACCATTCTTTCTCATCAATTATAACCCTTGTAACTTTTCATTTGATACAAACAAACTATGGGTGTTTCTAAACTTTCTCTAGCTCTCATTTGTTTCATAACCATAGACCTAATCAAATCCTCCCATGCTCAAAACTCACCACAAGACTACCTAAACGCTCACAACGCGGCTCGTGCTCAAGTTGGGGTAGGAAACATTACATGGGACACCACCGTGGCGGCCTCTGCGCAAACCAATGCTAACAAGAGGATAGGGAACTGCAATCTGGTGCACTCGAGTTACGGTGAAAACCTAGCCAAGGGCAGCGGTAGCTTCATGACTGGGACTTATGCAGTCAGCTTGTGGGTGGAGGAGAAGGTTGACTATAATTACTCAACAAATACTTGTGCAACCGGAAAGGTTTGTGGGCACTATACGCAAGTGGTTTGGAGAGACTCGGTTAAGCTCGGGTGCGCTAGGGTTCAGTGTACTAATAGGTGGTACTTAGTGGTCTGCAGCTACGATCCTCCGGGTAATTGGGCTGGGGAAAAACCGTATCAATATGTAGTTTAATTTGTGGATTTATATGCAACATCCACAATGTATTTCTGTCATATTGTAATCGAATGTATACTTTTTGTTCTAATTAAAATCTTATTGTTTTACTTGTTAGGAAAATATAGATGAACTCTATTGAACTAAATATTGAATTAATACATTCTCTGTCCCACATTAAAGTTTTAAGTTTGTTTTTTTTATGTTAGGTTTTTAATTTATTTTATTCCATGAATAATGGTAAAGTATGAACATTATTTTGAACAATCTTGTCTTTATAAAATTAATAAAATTATAGAAAAAAAAAACGTTACTTACCTAACTTATTTTCACCACTTGCTTTATTAATAGTGTTTTGATCAACTATTTTCTTAACTCACTACTTTTATTAACTCACTTTGCATTGATTATTTAATAAGTGTTTATAGTCAAATTATTTTTTTATATTGAATTTTTATTTTATTAATGATAAATAAAATGTAACTAACCGTGGTGTAGGAGGGAATATAATTAATTTTGTTATAAACTTATAGATGGACCATATTGAACTTCTTGGACCAAGCTAGCTTCAACATTTAGAAAACTTGACTGAACTTCATTTTTCAACCCCTTTAGTTTATTTTAATTATCACCGTTTCATTATTTTAAGAGTTACTATTTAGTACTCCCTCTGTGCTATACAAATTTAAATATTTTAACAATATATTATTGCTAATTTTTATGAGGTTTAATTATATTTAACTTGATCAATTACTCTTTCTTTTTTTTTTTTGGTTGGCTCCAATTTTTTTCCTTTCTTTCCCAAATGAATTGTCCAGTGGCAAAGCCAATTCTCACCCTCAATTGCGTTAGGGTTTAAACCCTCTCTTCGTCATGCCTTGGGACATTATAAAAAAAAAACTAAGAATTTTGAAATGAGAGTATTTTTTTTAAAACAAATAAAAATGAGATATGAAAACATATTTGTGAGACGGAGAACGTATATTCTTCAAATGCAGCAATAAAACCAATAATCAATCATTTTATTCCGCAATATTTTAGGGTAATTTTAATTCTACGATAGTGTTATAAGTATATAGAATGGAATCACGATTGATGTTGCTTTCATTTGCTTGGAACTTAATTTAAGCATGCTCTTTTGGGATCAACACTGGTTAACGAATTTCAAAATAAGGGACCATAAGTGTTATACAAAAATTGACTTAAAAGAGTATTTATTCATTAGGTACATGAGCGTAATATATTGGTAATACCTGTTGGGAAAATTGTCTATTTGACAATAAATAAGGTTTTCTTGAATTTAACGAAATGACAAATAAATAATGAAGCATAACATAATTAACGGGACAGGAAATAAAGATAAGCTAGAATGCAAAAATTAAAGCAAATCGAGTAATTAACAAAGTCGAGTCTTGTGTTGGACACAATCTCCGCAAGAAGATATTACCTCGCACTGGTGCTAACGGTCTGCGGCAATCTTCTCTCAAGATAAAACGACTTTACAGTCATTAATAGGAGCACTCCAAATTAATGACTTCGGCGAACAAAATTCGTGTTTGACACTTCCAGACTTTGAAGAAGACTTATGCAACGAGATGCTTTATCTTCTAACAGATGATGTTAAGAATTCTGTTGAATTCTGTGACTGAATCCATAATTTAGTTAAATATCTAACTGAGTTAGTTAACTCTGTTAGATAAGTGATTCTCTACTTCTAGTGAGAGGAGAGATTGAACATGTGAAGTGAAGATTTAGTGAATGAATAAATTTGACAAACTAGTGTGGGTTATTTATACTAGATGAAGAGTTAGGGTGTCTCTTGGGAATAGGCACAATTGGTGTCTGGTGGATTCTGGACCGTTGGATCAGATCTAGATGGAGGGAGGAGATCTGCTGGATCGACCCAACAGCCTTGACCCGCCTATTTGAAAAGGCATGGGTCACACCCACCTTTTCAAGAACCATCACAACCTTTTACTCCAATTCGGATCCTCCCTTTGCTGAACCCACTGAGCCTCAGCCCAATCCACCCCCAAGCGGCCCACTCGCCGAAGACCCAAACGGACCTAGCCCAATTACCATGAACCAGAACCGAAGCACCTAACCTGCCTTGGACCGAATCGAACCATGAACCGAGCCCACTTTTGTCAAAAGTTCAAGGCTCCTTAGCTCCTAGCGACGATGCGGTCGTGCGAAGTGCAAAGTGCGCCCTAAACCGCCCATTCCGCCCTTCGCGCGCTTCGCGGGTGTGGTCCAAATTGAGCTAGTACAAAGCTGGCACAATTGGACTACTCCTTGCATGGTTGGCCCAATGGTCCACCTAGGTTGGCCCAAGGATATCAACTTGTTGACTACTCCTTTGGATGGATCCACTTATAAACTATCATTGCTTTACATCTTTAAGCAATGTGGGATAACTATTACATATCCCATAAACTCTTCATATACCCATTTCTTTTTGCATACTTTGAACATTAATTTCTCATTCACCACTTATTGGTTTTGAGAAAGTAAATATATCAAATTAATCTACTCCAAATGTAGATTATTAATATGCAATCAATTTCCATTTTCCTAAAATGAAACCCAATGGAATTCTTGGTCAAAAGTCGGTCAAACCTCACTTTTACAAAACCAAAATTCCAACAATCCCCCACATGAATGACAAATTAATGCATGCATGAATGCATACTCGTCTGGAAGTTTCGTCAAACTATTATTGCATCGGGATAGGTAGCTTATGGCCTTGAACCTTCCCTAGTGAAATACTATTGGATATACTAGCCATTTGGTAGCGAGACGCTTTGAACCAGTGACTGTATAGTGTATACCAAGACAATAGTTCTCACACAATAACAGCTCTAACACGTTTTGTTCTCACGTTTTGTCCATTTCGGCCCTGGACCGTTCTTGATTCATAAGTGTTTCAATTTAGAAGCGGCCTTATTACTTCTCACTTATATAGGTGATCTCCCATAAAGAGTATCCTTCTATACTCCACCACTTAGGTATAGGAATCATTAAAAGCTTTAAGCTTACCCTCACCACACGTCATCAGGTGTTTTAGCACTTAGATGGCTTCTGAGAATGAGTTATAATGAGTTCTAAGTGCACATACTAGAATTTCCATAATTTAGTTGTCTCATTGAACCAAGGGTATGGGATCTCCAATTCTCAAGGTTGAGTATCCACTATGGATTTTTTTGTTTGTGTGGGTTTTGAACCTCATTCCCCTTACCAAACAATTTGATCTCCTATTCATACCCTTTGGTATACGGATCCGTTTTTGACTTCACATGGCCAGTTGTGACAGTCCCATTTGAGATCAATTGTCTTATGGTAATATGTCAATGACCATTGTGTCTTGACTTACCACGATGTTCTACACATTTTCCTATTTCTTATTGTCATCACAATGTCTTAGGTCATGTAGCTTTTATCTTTATCTAACGCTATCGACTCAGATTCCTTACTGAATCGAGTTGTACAGGTTGTCTTGGAAGTTTGACACCGCTACTCCATTTATTGTGAACACATTTTCACCTTGGAATTTATTTGTGTCTGATAGTCAATTAGTATATCATTTTCATACTTATTGAATATCTCATTTATTGTAATCTGTAATCACAAGAATATCTTTAAGTACTCCAAGTACTTTGACTATACTTAGTGATTTATTACAACTTTTAATTTAGACTTTTAGTCTCTCTAGAATGGTCAATCCTTTCGAGTGATCAAATTCTTCTATCGGTCAGTTTCTTCGAGTGATTATCATCTCTGTACTGGTCCGACTTCCCAAGTATTCAGTATCTCTAAATGGTTTGACCTCCTTAGAGTCTATCTCTCAGGAATCTACCTTACAGAGATTACCTCTCAAGATTCTATCTTATAGATTCCATCTCTCAAGAATCTATTTGTTACTTCTCAAGAATTTAGCTTATTCGAGAGTCTATCTTGGAGAATTTATCTAACTCTTTTGATTCTACCATTAAAGAGTCTATTACTTTAAGAATCTTTTCAGATTCTATATCTCAAGAGTCTCACTTTCGAGATCAATAATCTGCCTTTTCAGATTAAAATCTGTCTCAATAGAGTTTATTTCTCAAGATTATTTTTCTTTTAGAAATCTATCTTTTGAAATTCTAACTCCCTTGACTACACTTCTTGAAAGTCTTATCTTTCAAGAGTTTCCCGTCTATAGATTCATCTTTTAAATACTTCCTTTTAAGGACATATTTGCAACTCAATGGTTCGCATTATAGAAGAAGATCAACCAACTTCCAAATGTATGATGAACTATTCATTTAAATGTTAACAACATTATTTAACAGTTTTCGTTTAATTTTCTACCATAGAAAATTAGGACCAAAAGACTAGCTTCTTTTGTCCACAAACTGTGTCTTAGTTCATCTTACTATTAAGATAAATCTTTTACAGTTTTATAAGTTCTCTTTAAACTTATCTTATTTCCTTTTTACTTCAAGGAAATATGATTTCAAGGAATACCAAATTCCTTGTTTTTTGGCTTAAGTACTTTTACTTAGCTCGTACCCCCCACACTTGAGGTGTACCCCCACACTTGAAGTTTTATAAAACGTCTTCGATTATGCCATAATCTGTAATTAGTTTTATCAAATCCTTTCTTGGGTATCTCATTAAAATTGACAGTACAGCTTCCCCCACAAATTTGGTTAAGCCAGAGCTTATTGCATTTATCATCTCTTTAGGGGTATGATTCTTGCATTTAGCTACTGCATTAGACTGAGTTGAATATGTTGCGATCGTTTGATGAATACTGCCGGAAACCTCACAAATATCCTAAAACGGCGCCGCATATTCCCTCATTCTAGCTTTTCGAATCTTCTTTATATTAAGTTGATTCTTCAACTTCATTCTTATAAGTTTGGAAAGCCTCCAAGGCTTCATCCTTCCTTATCAAGAGAATGTCTTGTGCAACCTATTTATAAAGTAATTAAATACTTTTTCCCACCTCGAGTTTGCACTAACTTTAGATCACAATTATTTGTGTGAGCTAACTCAAGAGGTGTCGTGTTTCTTATTACTGAAGAAAATGATGACTTAGTCATTTTATCTTCCACGCAAATTTCACACTTGTCAGTTGAATCAAATTTATTCATGAGAATTAATTCTTGATTCACTGACATCTTAATTGTGTTGAAATTCACATAACCTAATTTATCATGCCATAAATTAGAACCTTTCAAAAGGTAAACATAAGAAACACCGATGCTTTTTGCCTCTAGGCAAGGTACCCTTTACCAAGAAACAATTTTTTTTTCTTGGTCAATACAGTTTTTATCTGACTCAAAATATTTGTCTAAATCCAGCCTTGCTCAACATTGCGAATGTCTCAGACATGCAGCATATTCACGAGAGTCAGTTCTCTGTCTGAAGTCATCTTCAAGACAACCTTTCCAAATCCCACGACGTTTGGAAGTTTCAGAGTTTCACATATACACCTTCCTTCCATTGATAGAAGTGTATGATGAGAATCTCTCTTTATCAGTACATATATGGTGAGTAGCTCTAGCGTCTATCCACCATTCTCTTGGGTTGACTTCCAACCTTGCTAAATTGGTTTCAAACACCATTAATTCTTAATCAATCCTATTCAACCTTTCGTTGACGTTGGCTTTGATTCATGTTGTCCATTTCCCTTCTTGGAATATGACAAACTTTTGCTACGTGATTGGTCTTACCACATCTTGTAACAATTCTTGGAGTTGTTTCCTTGAACCTTATGGTCTGTTCCAAAGTGTTATACAACTCTTTGGTTGTCCCCACGAGACAGTGCTCTTTGAACGGGCATCATTTGGTCTCCTCAGTATGTACGTCATATATATGAAATTTTTCATGATTCCATTCTTCTACGGCTATCTGTCTTTGCGGATTGGCTATCTGTCTTTTTGGATCTTGGATCATCATCATCATCCTCCTTTTCGGTTATCTGAATTGGCAATCTGGACCATCATCCTCTTTCTCCTCGGCTTATTTTTCTTGGCGAATTTGGATCATCATCCTCTTCCTCTTCGGTTATAAGCCTTGGCGAATTTGGATCATCATCCTCTTCCTCTTCCGTTATATGCCTAGGCGAATCTTGGTTATTTGATTATAAGCCCGCTCCATGTTGTCAACAATTCTTTGAATCACTTTCGGGATTATTGTTGACCTTCTCGTTATCTTCTAGTTAACTTCCAATGCTCTTCTAGTTATCCTTCCTTGGAAACCTTCAAAAAAGTCCTTTGGTTGTCCATCATCATTGGCACATATTTGTCATAAAAACAAGAAAACGTTAATATCTTCTTGCGATTGTTGGGAAAATTGTCTATTTAACAATAAATAAGGCTTTCTTGAATTTAACGAAATGACAAATAAATAATGAAGCATAACATAATTAACGGGGCAGAAAATAAAGATAAGCTAGAATGCAAAAATTAAAGCAAACCGAGTAATTAACAAAGTCGAGTCTTGTGTTGGACACAATATCCGCAAGAAGATATTGCCCCGCACTGGTGCTAACGGTCTGCGGCAATCTTCTCTCAAGATAAAACGACTTTACAGTCATTAATAGGAGCACTCCAAATTAATGACTTCGGCGAACAAAATTCGTGTTTGACACTTCCAGACTTTGAAGAAGACTTATGCAATGAGATGCTTTATCTTCTAACAGATGATGTTAAGAATTTCGTTGAATTCTGTGACTGAATCCATAATTCAGTTAAATATCTAACTGAGTTAGTTAACTCTGTTAGATAAGTGATTCTCTACTTCTAGTGAGAGGAGAGATTGAACATGTGAAGTGAAGATTTAGTGAATGAATAAATTTGACAAACTAGTGGGGGTTATTTATAGTCGATGAAGAGTTAGGGTGTCTCTTGGGAATAGGCACAATTGGTGTCTGGTGGATTCTGGACCGTTGGATCAGATCTAGATGGAGGGAGGAGATCTACTGGGTCGACCCAACAGCCTTGACCCGCCTATTTGAAAAGGCATGGGTCACACCCACCTTTTCAAGAACCATCACAACCTTTTACTCCAATCCGGATCCTCCCTTTGCTGAACCCACTGGGCCTCGGCCCAATCCACCCCCAAGCGGCCAACTCGCCCAAGACCCAAACGGACCTAGCCCAATTACCATGAACCAGAACCGAACCACCTAACCTGCCTTGGACCGAATCGAACCATGAACTGAGCCCACTTTTGTCAAAAATTTAAGGCTCCTTAGCTCCTAGCGACGATGCGCGGTCGTGCGAAGTGCAAAGTGCGCCCTAAACCGCCCATTCCGCCCTTCGCGCGCTTCGCGGGTGTGGTCCAAATTGATCTAGTACAAAACTGGCACAATTGGACTACTCCTTGCATGGTTGGCCCAATGGTCCACCTAGGTTGGCCCAAGGATATCAACTTGTTGACTACTCATTTGGATGGATCCACTTATAAACTATCATTGCTTTACATCTTTAAGCAATGTGGGATAACTATTACATATCCCATAAACTCTTCATATACCCATTTCTTTTTGCATACTTTGAACATTAATTTCTCATTCACCACTTATTGGTTTTGAGAAAGTAAATATATCAAATTAATCTACTCCAAATGTAGATTATTAATATGCAATCAATTTCCATTTTCCTAAAATGGAACCCAATGGAATTCTTGGTCAAAAGTCGGTCAAACCTCACTTTTACAAAACCAAAATTCCAACAATACCATTAGTAAACCATCACTCAAGGTCAATAATTAACCTCCATGTTAGAATATTAGACTAGAGTTATACTAGGATAATATTTCTGTATATATTTCTATTTATCTCCTCAATATTTGGTGTATCAAGATTAGTGATTAGGTTATATTGTTACCGTAATTATAGGCTAGATTAGAGGAGTTTGTGTTATTATATAATGTAAACTTGTTCATTGAATAGACACGGAAATTATTTCCTTCATCGTATCACGAGACCGGGTTTAATCTCACCGATCCCTCTCTCATATTTTCCGCTGCAACCCTATTTTCTTTCTCCAGTTTATTCTTTTTTCATCTTTGCTGCCATGACTTCTTCATCCAAGTCATCGTTTCATCCAGCTTTTGCCGTCTCTAACATCAAGAACAACATAGCCATTACTCTTGATGTGGAGAACGGACAATATGCAACGTGGTCCGAGCTTTTTAGGGTACATGCTCGAGGCACGAAGGTCCTAAATCACATCATTCTCGCAGGAACAGGCAAGGAAAAGGAGCCTACTACGGAGGAAGAAATTGATTTATATGGTCCACACTTGAAGCCGTTGTCTTGGGTTGGATATATTCCACCATCTCACCGGATCTTCTTACAACAATCCTTGAACCAGGTTGTACGGCCATGGCTGCTTAGGATCACTTGCGTGATATTTTCCAAGACAACAAGAACTCTCGTGCGGTGGCTCTCGAGCAGGAGTTCTCACATACAGTAATGGATGATTTCTCTTCTGCATTAAATTACTGTAAACAACTCAAGCAGCTAGCAGATCAATTGAAGAATGTTGGGGCACCTGTTGCAAATGATAGGTTGGTTCTTCAAATGGTGGCGGGTTTATCGGAGGCATATAGTGGGGTGGCCACACTACTCCGATAGAGTAACCCATTACCATCATTCACACAAGCACGGTCAATGGTGACTCTTGAAGAGGCCGGGTTAGCTAAGAAGGCAGCTACAGGATCTGCTATGATAGCTCGTGACAACCCTGTGGCAGTAGCACCAATGGCGAGGACTTATTCTGGATCTCCTTCGACAGGTAAGAATCAAAATCGCAATAATAAAGGGGGTGGTTCTGATCGTGGGAAAAACAACAAAGGGGGTAATAAGAATGGCCAAACATCAGGGGGTGGCCGTGGTGGTGCACAGATGGGGGGTGGTGCGCCGACAGCTTCTTGGCAGCCTCCTTATGGCTCGACGGGACAGCCTTCTTTTGGTGGTACAGGACAACCACAATGGAATAATGCGTGGGCTTGGCCATGGGCCATCCCACCTTGCCCATATCTGACTACTGCTGGACCGTGGGCTAGGCCCAATCCTCCTTCAACCCGTTCCCAGTCAGGTGTTCTTGGTCGAAGTCCACATCAGGCGTATGCAGCTTCATCTTATTCTACCCCAACCGACATAGATCAAGCTATGCATACTATGAGCCTCAATCCTCCGGAGGCTAGTTGGTTAATGGACACCGGGGCCACGAATCACATGTCCTCAACGTCAGGTAATCTCTCTTCCTATTTCAATTCAAACACCAAAAATAACATTATTGTTGGTAATGGTCATTCGATTCCGGTAAAGGGCATTGGTCACACTGTTTTAAATAATTCTACTCCACCTCTCATTTTAAAAAATGTTTTCCATGTTCCTAAGATCGTTAAAAATCTTGTTTTCGTTAGAAAATTTACCACTGATAACTCCGTATCTGTTGAGTTTGACTCGTTTGGTTTTTCTGTGAAGGATTTCCAGACGGGGAAACGCTTAATGAGATGTGAGAGTACGGGGGATCTTTATCCGTTCACAAATTCCACCAAGTCGTTTGCTCTTGCTGCTTTGTCTCCTACTAGATGGCACGAGAGATTGGGTCATCCGGGAGCTCCTATCTTAGATTCTCTTAGGAAGAATAAAATGATCATGTGTGGTCATACAACATTGTCTCATGTATGTCATTCATGTTCATTAGGTAAACCTGTTAGATTACCATTTGTTTTGTCTAATTCAAGTACTTTATTTCCCTTTGACATTGTTCATAGTGATCTATGGACCTCTCCGGTTTTAAGTTCAATGGGGCATCATTATTATTTTGTTTTATTGGATGATTACTCAAATTACTTATGGACTTTTCCTTTGTCTAATAAATCCGAGTATTCTCCAAATTTTTAGAATTCCGAAATTTCATTTGTACCCAATTTGAGCCTGAGATTAAAACTTTTCAAAGTGACAATGGTAAAGAATTTGACAATACTCAATTTTGGAATTTTTGTAAAAGTCACGAATTATCTCTCCGTCTCTCTTGTCCATATACATCTTCACAAAATGGAAAAGCTGAGAGGACTATTCGTTCCATAAACAATATTGTTCGGACATTATTGATTCATGCCTCTTTACCTCCTTCGTTTTGGCATCATGCCTTGCAAATGGCCACAAATTTGCTGAACATAATCCCTCACAAAAATACAAATTTCCAATCCCCACTACAAATTCTTTACAAGCGTTCTCCTTCGTATTCTCATTTGCGCGTGTTTGGTTGTCTTTGTTATCCACTTTTTCCCTCTTCTACGATTAACAAACTCCAAGCACTTTCTACCCCTTGTGTCTTCTTAGGTTATCCTTCTAACCATCGTGGTTATAAATGCTATGATTTATCCTCTAAAAAAATCATAATCAATCGGCATGTAATTTTTGATGAAACACAATTTCCATTTGCAAAATTACACAAGCCAATGTCTTCTTCATATGACTTCCTTCAAACTGGCCAAAATCCTTATGTTTTGGACCAGCTTCTAAGTCAAAATTCCAACCCTAATTCTCATGGGCCTCCTTTGCAAAATCTGTCCCAACAGCCTGCTGGTTCGAACCCTACTCCTTCTGGATCAGCCGTGCAGGCCTCTGGCCCTTTCTCACCCACCATCTTGTCTTCATCTGGCCCATCTCAAGCTCCTGGACCGCTTCCTATTTCTGGTCCATCGCCTATTAGTCTACAACAGTTCGTTCCAAAAATTTCTCCCACTTCTACGGTTCAGTCTGTTGGTCCCGTTACGAGGAGTAAACATGGCATTTTTAAACCTAAACAACAATTTAATCTTAATTCTACTGTGTCTACATCTCCTTTGCCTCGTAACTCAGTGTCGGCATTAAATGACCCGAATTGGAAGATGGCCATGGATAATGAATTTGATGCTTTAATTGCAAATAGGACTTGGGATTTGGTACCTCGTCCCCCTAATGTTAATGCGATTCGTTCTATGTGGATTTTCACTCATAAACATAGGTCAGACGGTTCTATTGAGAGGCATAAAGCAAGGCTAGTTGGAGATGGAAAAACCCAACAGGTTGGGATTGATTGTGGGGAAACATTTAGTCCTGTTGTTAAGCCAGCAACAATAAGGACAGTTCTCAGTTTGTCCTTGTCCAAGAAATGGCCTATTCACCAGTTAGATGTGAAAAATACATTCTTACATGGGACTCTCAATTAAACTGTGTACATGCATCAACCTATGGGTTTTCGGGATAAGAAGTTTCCCAATCATGTGTGTCTCCTCAAGAAATCTTTGTATGGCCTGAAGCAAGCTCCACGGGCATGGTACAAAATATTTGCAGACTTTATCGAATCAATCGGTTTTGTTCATAGCAAGATGGATCACTCAATATTTTTTTATCGTCGTGGTAATGATATTTCCTATATATTGTTATACGTGGATGATATTATCTTGACAGCTTCATCTAACTCTCTCTGTAGGGTTATTATGTCACATCCGAGTTCTGAGTTTGCTATGAAAGATCTTGGGGAGTTGAGCTATTTTTTAGGCATCGCAGTTACTCGACACCATGACTCCTTGTTTCTCTCACAGCGTATGTATGCCGCCGATATAATAGAACGGGCGGGTATGTCCTCTTGTCGCCCCTCGGCTACTCCCATTGACACAAAGCCCAAAGTGGGCGCTGCTACTAGTCATCCTATCCCAGATGCATTCCTATATAGGAGTTTAGTAGGTACATTGCAGTATCTCACGTTTACAAGGCCGGATATCACTTACGCTGTGCAACATGTGTGTTTATACATGCACGATCTGCGACTGGAGCATTGGAATGCTCTTAAAATGGTGATTCGATATATAAGAGGCACATTAAACTATGGTTTATTCCTCTATCCATCTATCACGGGTTCCTTAGTATCATACACTGATGCTGACTAGGCTGGCTGTCCAGATACTCGACGATCCACTTCTGGTTACTGCGTATTCCTTGGTGATAATTTGGTGTCATGGTCTGCCAAACGTCAGCCTACGATTTCCCGTTCTAGTGCAGAAGCAGAATATCGAGGGGTGGCGAATGTCGTTTCTGATTCTTGCTGGCTACAGAATCTCCTTCTTGAGCTTCATTGTCCTATCCAGAATGCAACCCTAGTCTATTGTGATAATGTAAGTGCAATCTATCTGCGGGTAATCCAGTTTAGCACCAACGAACAAAGCACATCGAGTTAGATATTCATTTTGTAAGCGAGAAAGTGGCTCGGGGTGATGTTCGTGTGGTTCACATTCCTTCCCGTCACCAGATTGCCGATATTTTTACGAAAGGACTTCCGTTAGTACTTTTTGAACATTTTCGGGACAGTCTAAGTGTCCGAAAACCTCCCGCTTTGACTGAGGGAGTGTGTTAGAATATTAGACTAGAGTTATACTAGGATAATATTTCTGTATATATTTCTATTTATCTCCTCAATATTTGGTGTATCAAGATTAGTGATTAGGTTATATTGTTACCGTAATTATAGGATAGATTAGAGGAGTTTGTGTTATTATATAATGTAAACTTGTTCATTGAATAGACACGGAAATTATTTCCTTCACTCCATCAAATAATTTTCTTTTAAAAAAATCACTACTTATAGTATATTAAAGTAGACGAAAACCAACTAGGCCGTGACACCTCATCGTATCTAGGCCAAAGCTGGCCTCTCAGCCTCCCACGTCAGCTGCGTTATCGAAGCGTTTGGACTTTCAAGTTTCGGCTATTTGGTTAATAAAATTACATGATATATTTGGGAATGATAATAGATAACTAAGAATATAGAAAGAGATACATTGTCTTTTCTTATCACAATTGTCATTGTATCTATTCAATTTTGAATTAGAACAGTTACAAACAATAATATGTAATATACTCTTCATCTAAATACATAATGAATCATGAACAATACATTAATTGCTACTTGATAAGTTACCAAATCCAAATGTCTATAAAAATCACTTCTAATCTATCATAATATACATACTCCTGGGTATTATTCACATTAGCTCTGGTAAGAAAGATCATATTAGTTTTGGTAAGAAGGATTTTACAGTCTAGAATATAAATTTATTCATCAGTATGTCTAATAACTTGAACACTTTACCTAAGAGTGTAGAATTTCAAACAACGGTAACTCCCCAATTTCCTGACCTTCCACATAGCCGCCTGTGCATATTCCAAATTATGATATGTAAATGTATGTATTTCCGTCAGTTACAGAAATGGAGAATCAACAACTTGCTCCTATATATGCACGAATTATTTTAACCTTATTTCTGAACTCTAATTGAAAATACTATCTTACAGGAACAATACCTCCTAATGGCTCCCCAAAATGTACTCATTGAGCAGCTACAAAGAGGCCGTTGTGAGAAGAGATTAATAGTATGTGTCTCACGCATATGGAAGTCATATGATACCAGAAAGGAACGTGAAGTCATGAGTATGGACTTTGTTGCCATTGATGAGAAGGTTAGTCATCTGCACTAATATGAACTTTGAATATGTTCATTTAAAATTTTTTACTATGATGAGATTTATTATGTATTTCAGGCTCATGCAATTCACTGCTCCATTAGAAGCAAGTTTATTCCTGATTTCTTTAGATTATTTGAAGAGGGCTCTATCTACACAATTAAGAATTTCACTGTCGAGAACACAAAGCCTGAATTTCGTATTATTCACAGAGATAATTACATTCTCCTAGATGCATCGACCTATGTAGAAGAGATTGTTAAGAATCTGCCCAATAATCCAAGACATTACTTCAGAGTTACCCCATTTGATAGCCTCCTTACTACGAGTAACAATAAGAAGAATCTTTGTGGTAAGTAGCCTTAAATTTTCTTTAATTAACCAAATACAATTTACTAACTTGCATTACTGTTCTTTTCATGTGTAGATATTGTTGGCTGTGTAGTAGGTCTATTTGATATAGGCCAAAGAGTCACTTATTTCAAACAATTTTATGTAATACGTTGACATTGAGGACCAGAGGTATTTCTTATTTAAATTCTTAATGACTATAGTTAAGATTAATATACTTTATTTGATAATATTTTGCTAATGCCAGCGGGATTAAAATGAGGATTACATTATGGCGAATGATTTTAAGGCGAATGATTTGATGCATATAGTTGATGACGTTATATTTTAAATCCTATCACCAGTGGGTAAATATAGAAATTGCTTTTTTTCCCCTGAAAATAATAATTTTAAAAAATATGTTCAGGAAGGTCATGCGAAGCCAGTGCCAAGGCATTTGTGTTAGCTTATTGGCAAGTGATACGTGTTCCAGTTGCAGTTCAATGAGATGACAAGGGAAAAAATAAGTGAAAATTTCAAAGTGAAGAGGGTGCTTTTCGAGGGGGAAATTCGTGATCCAGCAAATGAGAAGGTCATAAATTGAATAAGTACTAAGTATACATGATTATGTTTTTTCGTGTGTTTTGTCTGAAACTAATTTTGCTTACTATGCCAAATATGTAAAACTAGCAAATTCAGATTAATGATAGTGCATAAAGTTTCGTTGTTGCTGTAAAAACTCCATACATCAAGGAAAAGCGAAATGCTCTTAGGATCAGTTTAGTTGACTTTTGCTCATGATGAAATTGTAAGACATTACATTTTATTAATAAAAAATCCCCTTGAGTTCCCTCAACCACAGCTCAGCCAATGAGAAGGATATAGAGAATGTTCATGGGGATGGAATGGGTGATGAAGATGAGAATGAGAATGGCAAAATGAAGAAAGCGAGAAAAGGATTGAAGTTTTGAAGACTTTTTTTTAGTTTGGATTTAAAGTGAGTTTTAAATAACTTTGTTTAGAATAAAGATTTAGATTGGTGATTGGGTTTGCAGTTCTATTGGAGACAATATTTGACATGAACGTTTGGGTTTTAAGTTTGTAGTTTCTCATGTTTGAATAAACGAAGCTTATGATCGTATTCCTCGCAATTCATTTGTTGATTTGAAAGTATGCAAGAAGAGTTTTAATGCTTGCAATATGTATAAAGGTTGATATTAGATTTGGTGGATTATTTTGTTCATTTACAATCTCTCTTAACAAATACAGCGATCTATTTATTTCAAAGTTCAATATAATATGAACAAATGTGTAGGTGGAAACTTACTCCTTTAAGTTGTAACGAATAGCTGGTATAGGCCAATGATTTCATTAAAATGTTTAAAAACTTTTTCCCATACATTGTTTTGGCTAAGTAGTGCCAGAGAATAATGATTTTGTTAAAATGTTTAAAAACTTTTTCCCAAACATTGTTTTCACTAAGTACTGTCAGAAAATAAATAAACGGTATTCGAGAATAGTGACATCATACATCATTTCATATATGCTTGGTTTTGAATAAAAGTATATAAAAATTAGTCTCATCTACTTAACGTCATTATCGTTCAGAAACCCACTTCATGACATTGTCAGCCAGAAAATAAATATAGGGTATTTGAGAATAGTGACGTCATATAACATTTCATATATGCTTCGTTTTTGAATAAAAGTATACAAAAGTTAGTCTCATGTACTTAACGTCATTATCATTCAAAAACCCACTTCGTGACATTGTCAGAATGGGTTACTAGAATGACTCTTTACGCAATTATACTTAGAACAGTTCCTTTAGAAATATGTTTAGATTAACGAAAATATTAATATTTTATCTTCAGTGTTTAGAGCAATTAGATTGTAATGAACTAACCAATTCTCATGAAATATACTGATGTGAAGAGTTTATTTCGTTGGTTTATGATAGCTTTATTGATTATTCAAGTCTATCTATTTATGCTTGACTTTTTGGCTGGTGTTCAGAGGGTATTAAGTGTAATTATATATTTGCTAAATATTTTAACAGATTGTGGTTGTTAAACAGATTGTCAAGGGCACAAAATACTTCTACTGTGTCTAGCGCTTCCCCAATACCACGATGCAAGACAAACTTGACCTCATCACATCTTCTATCAGCAAGAAGATATCTAGCAATGCCAGTGTGAAGCTCTGCCGTATCAAAAAGAACGTAATCTCCCCTCAGTAGATAGATATTAGGGTTAGGGTCTAGAATAAACTGAGGTGGAGGAAAGAAGGGAGCAGAGAAAGCCATTATAGTTTTAGCTTAAGTGTAATTCATGCAAAATCAACATTGTCCTATTTATAGTGAATATGGGGGTTTCAAATTAAAAGCATTACTGCCTAATCGATGCCTATAATAAAAAAGATGTGACTATTCGTTCTTATGGGCAGTGGCTGTACATATACTTGCAATTAACAGGCAGATAATGTCACATTATTAATTCATAAGCCAATTCGTATAATCAAATCAAAATTAAAGTTAAAAGCCATTACACATACCTGTAATTTAAGACTTCAAGCCGCCAAAAACAAGAAATCGAAATGATTGCAGCTGCCGATTCTTCAGTAAATAGCACAAACCTAGAGAGAAAGATAAACCTAAACAAATGTGGACGATTTGGGAGAATTTAACAGATCTGAGTTTGCCAGATATGGTCGACAGCTTCTTGCCCTAGGAATAAAGACAGAGCGGTGAGGATGGTGTAAATACATTAAAGCAAAAACGCATAAAATGAAATGGATGTTCCTCATAAGAAAAAAATTAAATGCAGTAAAATGTATAAATATATTTGAAATACCTATTCAGTCCTCTGAAACTTATAAACCTGTGCGAAGCACGGGCGATATACTAGCGGTTTTTAAAGTACGAAATGGTTTCCAAACGTGTGACTCAGTGGTACAAATCAAGTTATTCTTCTCATTGCCTAGTGATGGGACATCGTCAAAAAGAGGTAAGGAAAGAGATAAAATGATAAAGGAAAAAATGATTAGATAAAGTGATTAATTTTTTTTTAGAATCTGAAACAATTATTTTACAATTGAAATATTTTACCGTATATTTAAAAATTTATATGCTATTTTTGAAATTTAACATTATTTTTACTTCACCATCTCATAGTTGAACGTCTTTTTTTTTTAATTCAATGAATCTTCTAAACATGTTTATGTTTTAAAAAAAGGGCAATATATAAAAAAGGGAGGGGCTATTGCCACTACATATTTTGCTTTTCCACTATAACAATGTGTATAAAGACAAAACTATCCTCTCCTATTTAAATAAATAGACATAATCATCCTTTTGTTTTATATGGAACTGATGAAGCATTAATTATCATTACAAATTTAACTTATCCAATTATCTTAGATAATGAAGAATTAACTTCTAATAGTCAATTATCATTTAGTTTTTTTCAACTTGAATTTTTATTTATTTTATACTTGTATTTTTTATATTTATTTTCTCTAAATAAAAATCAAATTACAATGTAATCCCTTTGATACGACCCCATAAATTATATTGGGCCCTAATAATAAGAAACTAGGCCCAATAGCGAATTAAGGGCCAGGCCCATTGGGCTTAGGCCGACCAAGGGAATTTGCCGTGTTCGCGACATAGGATGAATGAGGCTCCTTGGAGCTGTTTTAGACCCCGGCGAGAAGGAACGTGGGGATATCGATTTAGGTACAATGGGGGTATGCGAAAGACATGGCCTAGCTACTGCCCGCTTCATGAGTAAGAGGATTACGCTGCTCGCAGGCCCCCTGAGTTGGGGCGACATGACAGTTGATGTCGCCCATAGTCAGGTTGTCGCCTAAACGACTAGGAACTCTGGGCATTCCCATGATGGCACATCGATTGTCGCCTATGTCCCTTACCCTAAGTACTTGTGATGTGTGACTGATGTGACAAGGTGAATAGTGAAATCCCACTAAGTTGAGGTTGGTTGAGATCAATTCCATTGGATGATTGACAAGTGTCCCCCATGTGCAAGGCACATGGGGGGCTTAGGGATATAAAAGGTGAATAGTGTTCATTGCATGAGTAGGTATCTCTCTCTCTGCTTTCTCTCTCTAGATCATCCATTGTTACACCACCTTCCTTGTTCATCTAACCTTACTCTCACGCCGGAGGGGGTACGCCGGAGTCACCCCCGGCCTAGTTTACCTTGTTCTTTGTGTGTAGGCGGCCAACTAAGCAAGGAAGCAATGAGTGTCCAAACCAATCTCGGTTCTGTGCAACCAAAGATTTTTCATGGTAGCATCAGTTGGTTCCGTTGCCGGGACCTGATTTTTGTTCCTTGTTTTGGTTGGAAGATTATTGGGAAAGGTTAGAAGGTTTACTGAGAAGATTACTGTGAATTAGGTTTGGTGTTCTTCGCCGTATTCTTGCCGAGAGGTGTTTTAAAGGTGGATATTTGGTGTTGAAGTTGATTGTGATCGATTTGGGATTGTTTAAAAGCCCGTAATATAGTTAAAATGGTACAAGAAAAGGATACTCAGGCCAAGGGAGCCCAGAACCCTATGACGGAAACTCCAAATGCCAAGGATACTCGCAAGGATGCCCGCGGGGCGAGATCAGGAACTGCTCGCGAAGGCGATGTCCACACTTCTGAGACAGATTCGGCCGTAAGGAGCGCCCGTAGGCGAGAAGATAGAGAGCGAGAAGCGAGAAATAAAGGAAAGGAAGGACAGCGAGACCCCGTTCCATCTAAAACCCAGAGTGCCCGGGCCGAAGCTGAACGGCTAAGGAACGAGAACGCCTATTTGATGAAGGTTCTCGCGAACAATGAGCGGTTAAAAAAGATAGGCCAGGCACCCACGGTGATCCCGCCGCAGCCGTCGCCGAAGTGGAAGGGCGGGATAGAGGGAGGCAAAGCGCTAGCCGAAATGCATCCAGGAGGGACGAAGGGCGAACAAGGGCCATCTCGCCGCCCGAGAATGAGGAAAGGGTTCGCAAGCATCAAGAGGATGAAAGAGCGAGGTCCGAAAGGGTCAAAAGGAGACGTGCTGATCGTATTGAAGAGGGAAGAATTTATCATAAATCGGGAAATTCGCGAGATGACTCTTACTATTTTGGATATGAAAGTGAGGAGGGATCCACAGCCGACAGAGATTATGCGCCAAGTCGCTCGAGGTATTCCGATGATGAAACGTATGTAAGGGAAAAGTCCCACAGATCAAGGCACTCCGGCAGCTCGTCGAGAAGAAATGTCGCCGCGGACGCAGATCGTAGGCGGCGAGAAAGGATCGATAGAGAAAGAAGTGATAGACAAAGGGCGCGTAAAGCCGCCGAAGCCGACAAGATCGCGGAGGCTATTAGAGTGGCCGAAGCTTTGAAAGCCGTAGAATTAGCCAAAGCCGCCGAGTTGGAGAAGGCGAAGAAAAGTGAAGATGATAAATGGAAATCCGAAATGGTGGAGATGGCTAAGAAAATTAAAGAGTTGGAAGCGGGAAACAAGCCCCGTGAAGTGAAAGGCTCTTATCTCGGCCCCGTTTGTAAAGAGTATTCAGATTGCCGCCCGACCCCTGCTTTCCGCATGCCAAATCTACCTAGTTATTCGGGGAACACTAGAGCTAATACTCATATTGGAGGGTTTGAGGTAACGTTGTCTCTGCTGACCGACAATGAGGCTATAATCTGCAAGGCGTTTGCGAGCACCCTTGCTGATCACGCATTGGAATGGTTCTTGGCGCAGCCAATGGAATCGCTGATGGGGTATCGTGACCTCAAAAATAAGTTTTTGGCGAGATTCAAGTGGATCAGAGCGCAGCCCGCTCAAAAGACCGAATTGTGTAGTTTGAAACAAGATGAAGGAGAAAGCATTTCGGCTTTCACAGTATAGATTTATGGAGGTCGCGAACCGGATTGCGTACGTCGCCGAGCGAGATTGTTATGCTATTTAACTCAGGGCTGTTGCCGGGTATGTTTAAGGCAGAGTTCTGTATGCGCTTGCCGAAGACAACCGGCGAGTTGTACGAAAGGGTTAGAGCTTACCGTAGTGGTTTTGAGAAGGAAGCTGTTAAGGCCGCCCCTCCTGCAGCGAGCACCGGCAAGAAAAGTGCCAAAGAGCGGATTGAAGTTGTCAAAGAGGAAAGTAAGGTTGATCGAGGAGGTCGCAGTGGATCTCAGATCGGCGGAAACAAAGGGGGTCGAGGTAGAGGTCAGAACAGGAAGGATCATTAAGTTTAGCAAATTGAACACTACTTTGAGCGAGATTTGGAGGAAAGAGGAATTTCCGGAGCCTTATCCCATTCGAGAAGATACTTATGGGGCTCGAGATCCAAGTAAATATTGCGATTTTCATAAAGACA
Organism: Adenophora triphylla var. japonica; assembly: GCA_022495995.1. Taxonomy (NCBI): domain Eukaryota; kingdom Viridiplantae; phylum Streptophyta; class Magnoliopsida; order Asterales; family Campanulaceae; genus Adenophora; species Adenophora triphylla. The sequence goes on from JAFEMH010007789.1 coordinate 40,202, forward strand.
AGGGGCATACAATAGAAGATTGTTATAATTTGAGAAAGTTGATTCAGTCAGATTGATAAAGGCGAATTCAAACAAAATATCTCGAGGGCGCTGCGAGGCGAGAAGAAGGAGGGCGACAAGATAGAGCCCAGGGTCGAAACGTAATCGATGTGATTCAGGACCCATTGCCAAGTGTCGCGCAGTTGGACAATCAAATAATGATGTTGGCGCACGCTTGATATTCCCCATTTGCCGCCAGCGAAGATAAGGTGATTAGCTTTTCGAGAAGTGAGCTTGCCGCAACAAAGGGTCATGGGAGCCAACCTGTTATTATCACTATATGCCCGGGAAACAATGTAGTACAGCGAGTGATGGTTGATTCGGGAGCTAGCAGGAATGTGTTGTACTATGAAGCCTTCAAAAGGATGAACTACTCTGACGCTAATCTGGTGCCCTACCAGGGATGCCTTGAAGGATTTACAAACCACTCAGTTAAGGTGAAAGGGACAATCCTGTTGGAAGTAGAGATTGGTGAAGGCGAGATGGTAAGAAGCGAGATGGTGGAGTTTTTTGTGATTGATCTGGTTTCCGCGTACAACGCGATAGTTGGAATTCCCTTTTTGCTAAGTTTTGAAATGGTGCTGTCCATCCCGCATCAGAGGGTAAAGTACCCCACGGCCCGTGGTATCGGCTGTCTGAAGAGTGAGGCTATCTCGGTTGCGAGAAAAAAGAAGGAGATGGTAAAAGCAAAAGGGAAAGCCACTTGTTCGTTGGTGACAAAGTCAGATTCTCGCCAACTGAGGATAAATATGGTTGAGCTTAGCGAATGTGAAAATGATTCAGCGACAACGGAGAGTTTGGAGAACGACAAAGCTGTGGTTGTCGCTGAGGCACAAAGGGCCCCAGAAATGATTGAAGAAGTAATCAAAGTTTTCAGTGGGCGAGATTCCAGCCAGAGGCGCGCCGGTCAGAACGCTAAAGGCGAGATGGTTTTGGGAATTGAAGTTGTGAATGGGACGCCAAGCTTAAGCTACGCTAGGGTGGTGCAGTTTGTCGACATGGGGAGCCTGTGGTTGAGGAGATCGTGATTGAGGAAATTATTGATAGTGAAACTGAGGAAGATTGCGAGATGATAGAGGTGGAGACCCCCGATGGGTGTCCTACAGGAAAGACATTTGCTGATACTGGAAAGATGATTCCCGCAAGGGCCCGGGAAAGTAAAAAGCGGAAAAGGATAGAAGTTGAGACTTTGCAGACGCGAGATGAGCCCGAGCTCCAGCAGGAGAGGAGCTAGAAGAAGTGGAGATCAACCGTTACTTCCCTGAGCAAATGAGTTAAGATCGGGAAACAATTGTTCAGGGACGAGCGAGAACAATTGGTCGAATTTCTTAAAGATAACTTGGATGTGTTTGCATGGAGGCCTGAGGATATGAAGGGAATAGATGAGAATGTCGCTTTACATTGTCTGAATGCAGATCCTAATGTAGAGCCTTTCAAGCGAGAGGGTCGACATTTGTCGCGTAAAAGGAAGACGCTGGTTTGAAAGAGGTGGATAAATTGTTGAAGGCGGGAATCATTGAGCGTATTCGGTATCCCGAGTGGTTAGCTTGTCCTGTGATGGTTTTAAAGTCAAATAAGAAGTGGAGAATGTGCATTGACTTTACTGATTTGAATACTGCCTGTCCCAAAGATTGTTACCCGCTACCGAGAATTGATAAATTGGTGGATTCGATTGCCGGCCATAGGGTTTTTAGCTTCATTGATGCATACTCGGGGTATCATCAAATCAAGATGTGCGAGGATGATAAGGCTAAAACGGCTTTCCGAACTCCTAAAGGAAATTTCTGTTACAAGATGATGCCCTTCGGCTTGAAGAATGCCGGGGCGACTTATCAGCGAATGGTGAATGAGGTTTTCAAGTCGCAGATTGGGCGAAACCTGGAAGCATATATAGATGACATGGTAATAAAAACGAAGGAGTATGATCATGTGTTGGATCTCGCCGAGACGTTCGAAAATTTGAGGAGAAACTCAATGAAATTGAATCCCAGCAAGTGTACGTTTGGAGTGATCAACGGGAAAATTCTTGGGCTTTCTAGTGAATAGGCGCGGGATAGAGGCTAATCCCGAAAAAATTCAGGCTTTATTGGAGATGTCGCCGCCCCGGTCGATACGCGAGATACAAAGGTTGAATGGTAGGATTATAGCCTTGGGGAGATTCATCTCTAAGTTGGCCGAAAAGTGTTTGCCGTTCTTTAAGGTGTTGAAAGGGGTGAAGAGTTTTGCTTGGGATGAAGAGTGTGATGCCGCATTTGAACAAATGAAAATATATCTGGGAAAGCCGCCGTTGTTATGTAGTCCTGTTGAGGGAGAAGAGTTATTTGTTTATTTGGCGGCTTCAGACTTGGCAGTGGCCGCGGTTCTTGTGCGAGAAGAGAAGGGGATTCAAAGACCGATTTACTATGTGTCTAAGGCATTGAGCGAGGTAGAGTCAAGGTACTTTAATGCCGAGAAGTTGGCCTATGCTTTGGTAGTAGCCGCGAGAAAATTAAGAGCTTATTTTGTCGCGCATACCATTGTTGTGTTAAGTGATGCTCCCTTGAGAAAAATTTTGCAGCGACCTGATGCCGCGGGAAGATTGCTGAAATGGTCAATTGAGTTAACTGAGTTTGATTTAAAGTATGAAGCTCGCCGGGCAATTAAGGCACAGGCGCTGGCAGATTTCATCGTTGAGACATCTTTCACGAAGTCGCAGGAGGAATTGATGGAAGACTTAGTAAGGAAGAAAGCGGAAAAGAAGGTAGGGCCCTGTTTGCGGGAAGAGGAGGAAAGGCCAGTTGATTGTTGGGTTCTGTATGTTGATGGGTCATCTTCAAAGGATAAAGGCGGTGCGGGAATCACCCTGACTTCGCCGGATGGGGAGTTAAAGTATGAGAAAGCCCTAAGGTTCAAGTTCAACGTCTCTAATAATCAAGCAGAGTATGAGGCTTTGATTGCTGGGGTAGAATTGGCACGAGATATTGGGTTGACGAAAATAGCGATTCACTCGGATTCCCAGTTAATTGTCAATCAGGTAAATGGCGAGTATGGAGTGTTGAATGTGGTGCTAACGAAATATTGTGACTTGGCGAGAAGCTTGTTAAAAAGTTTTGAGTTCTGGGAGTTGGTGCGAGTTGATAGAGCTGATAATTCGCGAGCTGATGAGTTGAGTAGGACGGTGGGATCTGAGGAGCAGAGCAATGCCGGTGAACCAATGGTTGAATACGTGGATATGCCGGTGATCGATAGACCGATTGTCGCTGAGATTGCCGATGGCGAGAAGGATTGGGTTGTGGAAATGAAGGAATTTCTAGATAAAGGAGAGCTGCCGCCAGATGAGGGCAAGGCAAAAATGATAAAGGCGACATCCCCCAGATTCACTGTGCAGGATGGAGTATTGTATAGGAGGTCTTTTTCAAAACCACTAATGAGGTGTGTTGAGCCCGGCTTGGTTACGAAGGTTTTGTTCGAGATCCATGAGGGGGTATGTGGTAGCCATCCGGTGCGAGAAAGTTAGCTGACAAAGTGTTGTTCCATGGATATTACTGGCCAAGCCTGAGGAAAGATGCGGAGATGTACGTGAAGAAGTGCGAGAAATGTCAAAGATTTGGCAACATTCCTCGGATTCCCGCCACAGAGCAAACTCCTATTGTGCCGACATGGCCGTTTGACATGTGGGGGATTGATTTGATAGGGCCATTCCCAAAGGCCAAGGGTGGTTGTCAGCATGTGGTTGTCGCTGTGGATTATTTCACAAAATGGACTGAGGCGAAGGCGTTGGCGACAATCAGCGAAGATCAAGTTATAAAGTTTGTGCAAGAAAACATTTGGTGTAGGTATGGGGTTCCAAGGGTTATTATTTCAGATCACGGCACTCGGTTCGGGAAAAGTTTTCAGCGGAATGCTCCAGAGTCAACGTCAAACATTGGATGTCAGCCGTATATAGGCCGCAGTGCAACGGTCAGGCGGAGGCGGCAAATAAGCAAGTCATTGTCGCCTTACGCAAAAATCTGGAAGGAAGAAGTGGAGCATGGTTAGAGGAGTTGCCTATTGCTTTGTGGTATGTGCGTACTACTGTTAAAGGCTCAACTGGGAAACTGCTTTTGCCCTTACCTATGGATCTGAGGCTATGGCACCCGCGGAGATGGCTTTGCCGACATACGTGGTTGCTTACTATGACGAGGCGAGAAACGGGCAGGCGGTGTAATGATCTTGACACGATTGATGAGAAGAGAATGTATGCGAGAATGAAGATGATTAATTACAAACGAGAAGATGAAAGCCCAAAGATGATAAGCGAGTTAACAGGAGGTCCTTCAATGTTGGAGATTGGGTTTTGAGGAGTGTTGAAGCAACAGGCCAAGCCCGGATTTACCAAGTTAAACGAGAAGTGGGAAGGACCTTTCCAGATTTCGGTGTGGTGCGGGAAGGAACCTATAGATTGAGGAAACCCAGATGGTGAAGAATTGAAGAATGCCTGGAATGTCGATCATCTCAAGCAGTTCTATCAGTGAAGCCATGGCGACATCTTTGTCATTTCGATTTTCGCCTTTTGCCCCAGACAGCAAAAGTTACATAACTTTTTCTTGTAAATGGTTCTTTTGATTGTCAAAGGAGAAAGTTATGTAAAATTTGGTGTTCTAGGAACCATGCAATGTCTGTATGATAAAGATGAAAGCAAAGTTTTTCTCTCGACATGCTATGATGTATTTTTATATTTATAAGATGCTCTAACGATATGGTTCCGATTATTTCTTGAAGATGGCGGACAAAGAGGTTGCCGCTAAAGCTTGAAGATGGCGGACGAAGAGGTTGCCGCTAAAGCTTGAAGATGGCGGACGAAGAGGTTGCCGCTAAAGCTTGAAGATGGCGGACGAAGAGGTTGCCGCTAAAGCTTGAAGATGGCGGACGAAGAGGTTGCCGCTAAAGCTTGAAGATGGCGGACGAAGAGGTTGCCGCTAAAGCTTGAAGATGGCGGACAAAGAGGTTGCCGCTAAAGCTTGAAGATGGCGGACGAAGAGGTTGCCGCTAAAGCTTGAAGATGGCGGACAAAGAGGTTGCCGCTAAAGCTTGAAGATGGCGGACAAGCAGGTCGCCGTTAAAAGCTTGGAGAAAGGGGAGGTGGCTTGGAGATAACGGTTTCAAGTCGCCAAACCTTGCGGCTTGGAGATAACGGTTTCAAGTCGCGGTGCACGGAGATAACGGTTTCGAGGCACCTAGAAAAGTCCGGCTTTTTAACGGGCGAGAAAGGGGAGGTGGCTTGGAGATAATCGGTTTCAAGTCACCAAACCTTGCGGCTTGGAGATAATCGGTTTCAAGTCGCGGTGCTGGAGATAACGGTTTCGAGGCACCTAGAAAAGTCCCGGCTTTTAACGGGCGAGAAAGGGGAGGTGGCTTGGAGATAACGGTTTCAAGTCACCAAACCTTGCGGCTTGGAGATAACGGTTTCAAGTCGCGGTGCCTGGAGATAACGGTTTCAGGCACCTAGAAAAGTCCCGGCTTTTTAACGGGCGAGAAAGGGGAGGTGGCTTGGAGATAACGGTTTCAAGTCACCAAACCTTGGAGATAACGGTTTCAAGTCGCGGTGCACCTGGAGATAACGGTTTCAGCACCTAGAAAAGTCCCCGCTTTTAACTGCGAGAAAGGGAGGTGGCTTGGAGATAACGGTTTCAAGTCACCAAACCTTGCGGCTTGGAGATAACGGTTTCAAGTCGCGGTGCACGGAGATAACGGTTTCGCCAGCACCTAGAAAAGTCCCGGCTTTTAACGGGCGAGAAAGGGAGGTGGCTTGGAGATAATCGGTTTCAAGTCGCCAAACCTTTGCGGCTTGGAGATAACGGTTTCAAGTCGCGGTGCCTGGAGATAACGGTTTCGAGGCACCTAGAAAAGTCCCGGCTTTTAACGGCGAGAAAGGGGAGGTGGCTTGGAGATAATCGGTTTCAAGTCACCAAACCTTGCGGCTTGGAGATAATCGGTTTCAAGTCGCGGTGCACAGAGATAACGGTTTCGAGGCACCTAGAAAAGTCCCGGCTTTTTAACGGGCGAGAAAGAGGAGGCGGCTTGGAGATAACGGTTTCAAGTCACCAAACTTTGCGGCTTGGAGATGACGGTTTCAAGTCGCGGTGCCCGGAGATAACGGTTTCAGGCACCTAGAAAAGTCCCGGCCTTTAACGGGCGAGAAAGGGGAGGTGGCTTGGAGATAACGGTTTCAAGTCACCAAACCTTGCGGCTTGGAGATAACGGTTTCAAGTCGCGGTGTCCTGGAGATAACGGTTTCAGGCACCTAGAAAAGTCCCAAAATTGTATTGCGACCTGGAAGAGCGAAATGCGAGATCAAGCGTAACTTTACCAAAAAGGGGAAAAGTTGTTAAACCTAACTTTGATTAACATCTTAGTTAGTTGGTTTTGGTAAAGGAACACATATATAGAACAGGGTTTATATCAAAAGAGGAAATTTGTTATATTCATCTCTCAGTTTATCTGACAGTGATGAATCTAACAATAAATCTATCAAGTAATGACTTAAATCACTTTCGCAAAGTGCGTTAGACAAATGATCTTAAGAATAGAGTAAGGCTGCCTAAAGACAAGCCTCACTCTTTTGGAGGGAGTAGTATGTATATAGGTAAGTTATGAGAAAGGAGTCTTCGATAAACTATCGAAGCGAGTAGAATTTCAACGCAAATTGCAATAAGCAGAGTAATAACAAAATACAGAGTCGGTGTCGCAGGGCGACATAATGAAGCATTAAAGAAAGTTTACGAAAGCAAAGGATTAGGCGAGATGCCAATGGCGGCATCTTAACCATTGTAGAGTAAATGTCAAGGCGAGAATGCATAGTAATCAAAGGCATAATCAAGTCGCTAAGAGCGACATCGAAGTTATAACTAAGTAAAAGTTCAAGAATCACATATGGAAACACAAAGTAAAGTATCAAGTCGCAAACCGCGACACCACCTTAAAAAGAGCATAAGCGTTTAGGCCGCAAACCACGACCTTACAACCACACAAACTGTCTAAGTCGCAAACCGCGACAAAAAACCGCAAAAGACCAAGCATCAAATTGTTCAAGTCGCAAACCGCGACACCAATCCAAAAAATAAAATGTTTAAGTCGCAAACCGCGACATTCCCAAAAGCACTATTGTTTAAAAGGCGAGAAAATAAATTGTTTGAGAGACAACCACGAAACATTGTTTAAGGAAAAGAACCACAGTAAATCAGGAGGCAGAAGGTTGTGTTTCACCAGCGGAGAGTCGGGCAGAACGGCGGGCTTCGCGAGCGGCTTTTTTGGCGGCGAGGAGAGCTTGACCTTTCGCGCCAATCAGTTCCACCCACATGGACAGAGCGTCGTTGTCGATGAGTTCAGGAGGCTCCCAGGTTGGCTTGCCCAGAAGCTCATCTTCTGCAGCCAAAGCCTTCAACTCTCCCTCTTCGTAAGGGACAATAGAGTGACCGCGGCGACAAAAGTCGCTGTAGATCTGCTCTGAGCCCCATTTCGCAATCCGCCCAGAGTTATTGCTGGGATGTCCTCGGAGCTTGCCGCCGCTGCCCGCATGGCGTGAAGTAAGGCCTTGTCGTACATATCCATGGCGTCAGTTTCCGCTCTCTCTTTGTTGGCGGCAATCTCTGCGACCAGGTCTTCATTCTTGGAAGTCAGGGCCAGGTTGTCGGCTTCAAGGGCTTGGATCTTCTCTTCCAGCGCCACCTTTTCTGCGGCAACCTCCTTCAATTTATCTTCAGCCTGCGAGGCCTTGTTCTCGCTTGCCTTCAGCACCTCCGAGGCCTTCAGTTGCTCACCCTGCAGCTTTGCCAAATCCTTCTCCATCTCGCCACATCTGCCTTTGTATTTTTCTTTCTCCGCCACTGCGCGCTTGCGAACCTTATCCGCTTTCTCGGCTTCACGCATTGCCATTTTATACTTGTCCCTGAATCCACGCAAAGTACTCGCCACCTATGAAAATTCGGGAAAAGTTAAGTGTGAAGGATGTTGACTAAGTAAAAGTAGATTACCAAGTGAAAAGTGTTACATGACAGGCACTTACGCTGCAAATTTGAAGACCAAATGAAATTCAAAGATAAATCAATATCCTGCTCAACCCCTTCCCTTATGCCCGCCCTGTCGCAAGTCCGTTCAAGTATGCCGCGCCAATCAGACTATTGTGAGGATCGCGAGAGTGAAGGTTGAAACCTTCCAGTAGGGGAACAGAGGCAATTTCCACGCCAAGATTGTACAAATCTTCTCTCTCTGTGGGCATCTCGAACCCTTCCCTGAGCCAGCTCACCAATTCAGCCTCCCCTTCAGTGGATTCCTCTATTGGTTCAGTTTCCTCCTCTGTTCGCACCCTTTTGTGAGCGCGAGAACCAGAGGGCTGGGGGGACTTGGCTGGCGGAGGAGGCTCTATTACCGCGATTTCAACATCATCTTCGCCTGCTTCTACTTCCATTCTCTCTTCCTGCTGAACAACAGATGTCCTCAAAGGAGTTTTCGCCCTGCTTGATTTCCGTGATTGCCCCGCTGCCTTCTCGGCGGCAATCGCTGCCTTCTCGCGAGCAATCGCATCAGAATCATCACCGTCGCGAGAAATGGGGAGCTCTATCTCCTGGGCCTTGGCTAGATCGGCTTGGCGGGCATGTGTAAGGCGCTTGCGGCGACCATCAGATCTCGCCGCGGCATTTGCACGCCTATCAGAGATGTCCATGTGTCGAAAACCTGGATCAAGAAAAGGTGTTAGATAAAGGGAAACAAAAGGAAAAAGTAAAGGATAAAGGGAAGTGAAATACGTACTTAAAACTTCAAACATAGCATTGCAGCAATGATCTTTCTTTTTGCAAGGCCCACACTCGGAGGCGAGAACATCCCCAGAATGGCGTTCCCAACCAGGGTATGGGTCTAGTGGTTTGATGATCAAGCGAGGTTCATTGTCAGGATATAGATAATCGGGAAAACCAACTTTCCTAAGCAGAGAAGGGCGAGATAGAATATCTCGCCAGGAAAATAACGCTAACCCCGTGTCTGAGGCATCTTCCAAAACCTTAAAAAAAATTTCTCTCAACCGGGAGTCGCCAGAAACTAAGGCATTTCGGGTTATAATCTTCGTATATATGTCGCCAAGATCACATGGATGGGACCAGCCTATGCGTGATATGATCAGAAGTGGATTGGATTGCCAGTTATGGACCTTTCTAGGTAAGGGGGTCAAAAGCTTAAGACTCTTGTACTTGACAGAGAGGCGGTTTTCAACTACGCCCTGCCTCTGAGACACAGAAGTATAACCATCAAACAAGTTTACAAAAAGGGGAAGTGTGGGTTCTTGTTTTAAGGCCCTGCAAATCACTATGTAGCTCGTGAGGACCCTGATAGCATTGGGATGAAGGTCTACTATGGCTGCTTGGGAGTGGATTAAGACAGCGACCAGGAAGGGGTCTATTGGTACCCTAAGGCCAGCATCTAACTGAGACGGGAATACTATAACCCCATCGTTTCTATCTCGCATAGCGGCAAGGGATAAATCTCCGACATATAGTTCAATGTGGTAGATGTCCGGGTTAATCCCGTACTTAACATAATAGTGAGATTGTAAATGAGAGTGAGAGGAGCTGCTGGAGCCGGCGACCTCAGGGTTGGAAGAACCCTGTGATACAGGTTGTCGCTCTTGGGTCTCAGCTGCTAAAGTGTCCGAAACATCGTGGTCAGATGTCGAGTTTGAGGAAGACATGACCTGTGAATAGAAGGGAGGACCAAGTAAATTTGGGGGCTACGATAGAGCTAGAAAAATCAGTTTAAGGAGAGAGATGTCAAAGGCATGAAGGGGGTATAATTTCGTGAAGAAAGTATGCATGGGGTCAGGAATTATAGGGAGAGGAAAGGGCGGCATACATACTCATGTCGCCTAATCAAGGAGTAAGAATCTGTAATTAAGGTAAAAGCCCCTGCCCCCATCATCTCTTTTGAAAACCCTCTCACACATATTGCGCTCCAACCAGACTTAACAAGTTTTGGAAAGAAGAACAATCGTTTACAAGAAAATCTAAAATTACAAAGTGCGAGAATCCTTGCGAGAATTCAAGCAAGAACTCAAGCGAGAATTCATGCGAGAAGGCAAAGTTAGAGAAAGTACCTGGTAAGTTGCAGATTGGAACGAAGGCTTGAAGGAGAAGTTGAAACGGAAGTTTGAGGGCTCTATACGCCACCTTCTTCTCCTGGAAATCCTTAGGATGCTCCGAAATATGCGGATTAGTTGATTATAAAAAGTATCTGCGATGGGGGAAGTGCGGAGTGTAAAATGCTGAAGAGGGGTTTTTAAACTCCAAAAGTATAGGAATGGAAAGGTTAGGGGGGGGAGTTACGAGAGGGAGTTAATGGAGTATGATTTTTGAAATTCCCCCCATTATTGTGAATATTTAAGGGGGGGACGGCTCAGTTTCCAACGTAAGTGTACGGCCCCCCAACCGTCTGGCTCACCCCCGTCACGACACGTGGCACGAGCGTGGCGAATAAGGACTATTTCCTCGCCAATGCGGAGGATGAAATTGCGAGAATTATGCGACATTAAATAAAGTTCTCGCCTGGACCATGAATAATCCAAGGCTTGAACTTGGGGGCTTCTGATACGACCCCATAAATTATATTGGGCCCTAATAATAAGAAACTAGGCCCAATAGCGAATTAAGGGCCAGGCCCATTGGGCTTAGGCCGACCAAGGGAATTTGCCGTGTTCGCGACATAGGATGAATGAGGCTCCTTGGAGCTGTTTTAGACCCCGGCGAGAAGGAACGTGGGGATATCGATTTAGGTACAATGGGGGTATGCGAAAGACATGGCCTAGCTACTGCCCGCTTCATGAGTAAGAGGATTACGCTGCTCGCAGGCCCCCTGAGTTGGGGCGACATGACAGTTGATGTCGCCCATAGTCAGGTTGTCGCCTAAACGACTAGGAACTCTGGGCATTCCCATGATGGCACATCGATTGTCGCCTATGTCCCTTACCCTAAGTACTTGTGATGTGTGACTGATGTGACAAGGTGAATAGTGAAATCCCACTAAGTTGAGGTTGGTTGAGATCAATTCCATTGGATGATTGACAAGTGTCCCCCATGTGCAAGGCACATGGGGGGCTTAGGGATATAAAAGGTGAATAGTGTTCATTGCATGAGTAGGTATCTCTCTCTCTGCTTTCTCTCTCTAGATCATCCATTGTTACACCACCTTCCTTGTTCATCTAACCTTACTCTCACGCCGGAGGGGGTACGCCGGAGTCACCCCCGGCCTAGTTTACCTTGTTCTTTGTGTGTAGGCGGCCAACTAAGCAAGGAAGCAGCCGGAGTGTCCAGCCAATCTCAGTTCCTGTGCAACCAAAGATTTTTCATGGTAGCATCACCCTTATTTCTTATTTAATATTTTTTGAAATTACTTTTTCTTAACACTAGAAAAAATAAGATGTTTTTAGGAACTAAAAACTCTCAATTTTCAGTTTTTCATCTAAAAGTTATCCATTGTTTACAAAAATTAGTTTTTCACAAGATTTTTTAATTACGAGCATAATAATATATGTTTTATCGCTACCCAAAAAAATCATTTATAAATTCAAAACTTAAGTTTTATACTTCAAAATGTAAAATTACAGTTCTATATTTATTCACCACTTTTGTAATCTTCATTTTTATCATTAAGAAAAAAATCAAGATAAAAATGTAAATAATAAATTTATATAATTTATTAGTAATATATTACATATAAAAGTATAAAACAATATGGTGAAATATAAATATTTCTCTTCTGTTACAATTATTTCATATTAATTATATAATTATTTTATAAAAAAAAGTAAGAATTTGACTTCCTTGGCAAAGATGAAAAGAATTATATATGAAAGATAAAAATAATTAAATAATCTTACCATAATAAGAGGAAATAAACAGTAATTAGTTAGGATGGGTTTGAAGGACAATTATGTCAAAAAAATTAAATTATCCCAATAAATGTAGTGGAAAAGCAAAATATGTAGTGGCAATAGCCCCTCCCATTATAAAATAGGGTCTAAAGTCTACGGAGAGGAACCAATTTGGGGTCTGAATTTTCAATTTTGACAATTTTGGGCATAATGTGACAATTTTTGCTTAGTGAAAGAATTTTTGATGAAATAAAGTCAGTTAAATTACATGTAACTTGCCCGTGATGACCAAATTAAATTAAATTTATATAGATAGTTGTTTTAAAGGGGTTAAATGCAATTAAAGAGTAAAATAAATTTATTTTCATCAATATTGATAATTAATTTTTATTACTTTTTTTGACAAAAAAATTTCTCATTACTAAAAATAATTTATATAAGAAATTAAATCAATAATTATCTACAAAAATAATAATGCATTTTTCCCTAATACCCTCACCCCTCTGTAAGTACCCCCAATCTGGGTCGTTAATGTTCTGTCAGCCCAAATTAATGATTTATAATCATTTAAGGGCATTTTGGACATTATTTTGACAGGAAGGACCTCTTAGAAATAAAAAAATGGACAAATACCTCGCTGGAAATTTGTCATTTTCAATAAAAGGGAATATTGACCAAGAGCAAAATGCCAAAACTATTTTTCTGCACAGATCAGGCACGCTGCTGGGTTCATCCGCGCGGACAAGATTGCACCTACAATCTTGTCCACGCGGATAAGATCAGCATCTAGGCAACCTATAAATACAGCCCTTCTCCCTCAGTTTCAAAAGGCCCAAAAAATACGATAACCTACTGTCACTCTGCCCAAATTCACCCTCAAACAGCCATTTACACTCTCATAACTCAAATTCCACACCATATTCATCCTCTAATCCATCCCAAAACCACTTCTAACCCTTTGAAACCTTCAAACTCTAAACACAAACCCAAGAAAATTGGTAAACCCTCACTCTCTTCACTCATATCTCTCTCATTTATGCACACACTTCATGTGAAAATGATGTAATTCTACTTACCATCTTTTGTTCAACTCCCCTTTCCTCTTTGTCCCAATGATCCAAGAGGATCTCCATGGAGTTCATCTCCATGGATGATTCTCTACATGGATCCACATTTTATTTATGCATTTCCCCTTTGCCCTCCTTTTTATTAGCTAGTTCTTGTTTGTTACTTGCTTTCTTGACCTAAATATGGTCATCTTGGAGTCAATCTCCATAGATGATCATTTCAAATGGTCCACATTATTTACATTCCTTGCAAATCCCCCTCCCTAGTCTAAGATGCTCACCTTGGAACACTTTCCTTGGATGAACATCATCTAGACTTACAAAATAGGTCACACAAGATGTAGGAGATATACTTGAGTATAGATCTCAAGGATGGTCATCTTATGACCACCTTAGAGATCTTCCTCTAAAGTTGATACATCTTGACCTATTCCTTGTTCAAATTTACTTTCATGTAAAATTCTCCTTTCCCCTAGCAAAAAAATGCTCACAAAGTTCTAACGTACCCTCGGGATGACTTGATTAAGTGGATTTATCACTTATGACCACTAATCAAAGTCTAGGGAAAGAGAGGACAAGCATGGATGCCAAAATCCAAATCCCCCTTTACTTCCTATCTTTTCAGTTACAATTCCAGTTAAGTCCTGTAAATCCAGTTAACATTCTGGAAATTACAGTGACTAAACTGAAAACTGTAAAAATATTGACATTGCAGCCCTATCCGCGCGGATGAGATTGCATTGTAGTCTTGTCCACGTGGATGACATTGTCATCTGCAAACAGTCCCTCAATTTTCTGTTATTTTCAGTTTAATCACTGTTTTCAAACTATTTTTCAGTTCAGTCCCTAAAATTTCTGTTATTTTCAAAAAAGTCCCTTTAAACACACACACACACACAAAAGGTTTCAAGTGAGGAAGACTCGTCGTACGAGGCATTCCGGGTGAACACCAACGTTCTTCCCGGAGTGTAACGTGACCTCCGAACTCACTTTCTCTAAAATTGGGTATCTTTCAAAGTTTTGGCCCTTAAACTAAAAACGGCGTGGCGACTCCGAAACGATTTTTCAAAGTCCGATAAAGATTTTTCAAAACTTTCAAAAACAAACAAATCTTGTCGGGCGGCCAGAAAAATCGGGATACACATCATCACAGTGGCGACTCCGCTGGGGATAATAAATAAGTGTTTTTTAAAGAAAAAAATAATAAAAAATGATGTTGAGTATATAAGCGGGAAACCATTAAATTTTCTGTTAACGCATCCTTATTAGAGTCGGGGATAAAATATGGTATAACAATGCCACGTACCAGTGTCATTTCATAAAAAAAAAAAAGCTTTTGTGGGTCAAACTTCCGTCCCAACACTTGAGATTTTTTGTTTTGTGTGTGTATGTATTTTCCCGTTATGCATTGTTGTCGTTTTGACCATCCCGAAAAAGTCAAATTTTGACTGTCGGATCGATTCTTTTAACTGTTTAAAATTTCATGTGCTTATGTGCTTACATGTTTTCAAATTAAAAAAAATCTTTTCTGCATGCATCATGCCTTTAAGATACATTTGAAAATTTCTGTTTTTACTCAAAAGGGAAGATAGACTGCTGCACACTACGCGCACGTCGACCTTACACTGCACACTACGTTCTTAACCCGGGAAATCTCAGTTGCAGCCTGGGAGGCCTTACTACGCCTCTCGGTGCGAGCACCGGACGACCCAAACAGCCATTGGTTTACCCTCGTGTCGACCCTGCACTTGTCCGTGACACACTTTTTCCGAGACTCGGTTGGTTTTTGGTCCGGTCCGTGTCAGACTGTGTCAGTGCATGCCCCGTGTAGGTCAAACCCTAGTCAATGTGCCAAGTCAGGATCCCCTACGGACCTAACTCAGTCGCAGTCATGCCGATTTTCCGTCATGAACTTTGACCCGATCTTGACTTGGGCTCAGACTTTGACTTTGATCCGCACGGCTCATACACCGGCTCCCGGTATGACACCGAGTCATCAAGGATTAGCGCTCAATCCATGTCTAATTACCTCTTAACCAACGACGAGTCAAGATCCCTTGTGGACTATTATCAGTCGGAGTCATGCCGGTTTTCTGTCAGGCACTTTGACTCGATCTTGACCCTCGACGCTGGCCTTGCCGGTAATTTACATCGAGTGCGCGTTAAGACTTCATGATCCGCCAGACCTTAGGTTCGTTTTCCTTTTCGGTCGGTGGGACCCGCTTGCCCTACGGAGCCCTTGTTCGAGGTTACAGGTTGAGGGTCCGCAGACGTAGTGATGGGTCCCACTGATCCAGGACTTAGAGTAGTTAAAAAAAAAAAAAGAAGAGCAATCTTTTCCAACCGCTTAGGCTTCAATAAAACACGTTTTAAGTAAACGAAAACAAATAATCGCATGTTGCATGAGCCCTGAGCCCAAAGACCTACCCTTTTTCTTCCACCCCCAAAGTCTGAACCTCCCTTGTATCTTCCTCCCGCAGCACCTTGCAAGGCTTGGGTACGGACACCGGGTCACCGTCTGGCTAGTTGGGAAGAATCAAGCGCATCGTCAGCTTCACCATTCGCTTCAACTCCGATTTTCAGAATGTCTACATCAGCTGGTAACAATGGGGACAACACCACTCCACCTCCCGGGACTCCCCAGATAGAACATCAGTGGAATCATTTGGCCAAACAAATGAGACTGCGACAGGAAGCACAGATGAACAGCTTTCTCGAGGCTATTAGGAGCTATGGTTTGGCTGCCAGTCTTAATCCCGATGGCACTTTCACCGTGGAAGAAGAGGAGGACCCTAATCCCACTCTCGGTCGCCCTGACTACTCCTGGATGCCACCGCCAGCCTCCTATGGCACTGCTACCGGAACTCATGCTTCTCGATCTATGGGTCAGCCAGCTCCTCAACCACAGGCTACTGGGCCCATACAGTCTGGTGGGATAAGCCAATTCGCAGTTCCTCAGTGGGGACAAAATCAGTACGGTATGTCTTCCCATGGTTGGGGGTACCTCAAAATGCCACAACAAGTTGGGATCCCACCTCAGTTTGGAACCGATCAGCCCGAACCTTCACAACAACAGTTCAGAGTACCGCAGCAACAATCTATAATGCCACCACTGCAGTTTGGTCTAGGGCATCAGTCAGGAGCCCTTCTTCAAAATGACCTTGGTACGGCAGCCCCTAACACCTCACCAGCCTCCACAAACCCATTTCTCACTCAAGGTCCAATGGGCCAGCTGTAGCGTTGTGAGGGAAAAAGAAAGGGACAAATGATGATTTTATCTTTCCTTTTCATTTTTGAGTCGCCACCTATATTATTCGGTTGGAGAAAATAGGAAAACCATTTTGAAAAAGATTTGGGTTCGGGGCTTAGGTTATGAAATTGGTAGGTCAAGGAGCATCCATTTCATCCAATCCGGAGATCGGTCTTGCTAAAGAAAAGAGAGGTTTTCAAAAGAAGGGAAAAAATGATTTTTAATATTATAAGCAAAGGTCCATTTAACGGGGTTAAACGGAATGTAGGATCGATTGCTTCGAGACCGTCTCCATGATTTGGAGAGGCTCTAGGCCGATCCTAGATTCTATGGACTTATACCACTCTAATAATTAATTAGAAAAGGATTTAAGAATTACCTTGCGTGAGGTGATTTGGGCAGAGTTTCGACTCAAGTTTAGAGTCGACTCTTGACACGGACAGAGCTTCGCCTCGATCCTTGACTTGGAGTTTAATGCTTGTTTATCAATAAGGTCGACAAACAAACTATGGAGTGAGTTTTTGAGGTGATTTTGTAGGATTCTTTCAAGGAGAGAAACCAACAAAATGTGTGTGTTGTGAAAATTCTTCGACCTCTTGAACCTTGGAAGTCACCAAGTATTTATAGGGAATGGATAGGAAGAAGTGGAGAGGTAAAACCCTATCAGATGGTTCTAGACTCCAAATCCTATTGGTTGGCCGGAGAGAAAAAGTTTTATCCCAAAAAGAGGTTGAAATCGACGAGGGAACTGTCGTCTGCAATCTGCAGAGGGGGGATATCTCACGGCGAGACACGCCATCTCGCGGCGAGATATTGCTCCTGTGGACAGTTTTGTCCTTTCCTCGTTATCTCATATGCAGTTTAGTCCCAAACTAACGGTGGTTAGTCAAAACTTAACGAAACATGACGAAATGGTGGATTTCTACTTCTTGACTCAAAGCGAGACTTAGAGTGGTATAAGTATGTTCCGATGTGTTCAGAATGGGGTGTCTACAGAGCCCCTCGGCGACGTGTCTTATGAAAGAAGTCATGTCGATGATAGAAAAGACATCATTCTGAACATCGGGATGGTCGTGCCGTACGGCTGCCTACGTATCTCTATCGGAGAATCACACCAAAACGTAGTTCGACTCCAAAACACGAAAAGGCTGCTTTAGGTATTTTGAAAATCATTTGAAAATTGCGAAGATTTTGTTTTTGAAAAGGTAAATTCATACTGAGGAATCAAATCAAGACCCAATTCGTAATATACCGCTCGTCTGAAGATTCGCCTGTCTGGGCTCCGAACCTGCGGGAATTATGTTAGAATACAAAGGCTTACCTGTCCGGTCCTCTGAGTCCTGTTGGTTTCGTGACGATTCGCCTTTCTGGGCTCCGAATCAGGCTTTTTGTTGTTGGGGATGACGATTCACCTGTTTGGGCGTTGAATCGGGCTTTTCTGATGACGATCCACCTGTTTGGGCGTTGGATCGGGCTTTTGGTTCGACGATCCACCTGTTTGGGCGTTGGACCGGGCTTTTGGTTTGACGATCCACCTGTTTTGGCGTTGGACCGGGCTTTTGGTTTGACGATCCACCTGTTTGGGCGTTGGACCGAGCTTTTCTGATGACGATCCACCTGTCTGGGCGTTGGACCGAGCTTTTAATATGATGATTCACCTTTCTGGGCTCTGAATCATGTGGATTGAGTTGATCTTTGGATCACTCGATTCTCTGGCGACTGGTGCCGTACCGGGCGATCGTGCGCATGTCACGTTTGACTCGTTCCGTGACTTGCGGTGCCGGTTTTTCCACGTTTCCCTGCTAGTTTATCATTTCCAAGGGTAAATGTGTCAAAATTTTGAATTTTGACGTTGCGTAGACGCTTATTGTCGAGGACAATTTGGTCATTTTCCAGAAGGTATATCTCGCCGCGAGATAAGATATACCGCGCGAGATATGTACTGTCGGGGCATATAAACAGCGGCTCTTGCTCATTTTGAAAACATCCCTCTCAAAATTTCTCTCCCTAGCTCGAGCCAAGGTCGCTTTTTTGTGATTTCTCGTGGATTTGCTTGGAGATTCTTCCCCCCAATCCATTCTCAATCCCTCCTTCCTCCATAATCCATGGCTCAAGAACAAAGGAACCCGATTTTGGGTAGCTATTTGCTAGGGAAGGATTACCCTCGCGATGATCTTACCTTTGATAGGCACGCCCACATCTCTACCGCTGTCCGGGAGGGCTTGGTAAGAGTTTCTTCCTCACCTCTTGATTCTTGCATTGCATTGATCTTGAATCCCCTTTCCCTTGAATTCAAAGTTCCATCAATGGCTTTTGTTCTTGTTCATGCCTAGAACTAGGTTCCTCTTGCATGCATTGATTTTATGCATTTATTTGGATAAGTGTTGTCGCATTGCGTGTGTATGAGCCTCCTACATATCATGGATTGTAGGAGAGGTTGATTCGGATCATGAATGACATTCTTGGGCAAGCTTTTCTTGTGCGCACGCCAAGTGTTCGATGAAATGCCCCAATGAAAAATTTTCTTCTATTTCATTGATTTCTTGACATGGAATGATTTCTAATGTTGCCCTCTCTGTTTTTCCTCTGTTTTTTTTTGCAGTCGTATAAGCCGATAAAGAATTGCCGAGGAAGCCCGAAAATGGCTAAGGAGGTGTGGGACAAGATCAAGGATCTTGATGGCGTTCGGGATATGGTGGCCCAAACGGGTCTTCTGACTTTTGTTGACAATCTTAGGGGAATCAGGCGGACCCCCCAAGTTCTCCAGGCTATTCGGGAGAGGTGGTGGGACACTACCCACACCGTTCACTTGCGCTTCGGGGAAGCGACTATGACCCCGACTGACTTTTTGGCCATCACGGGATTGGAATTTATTGGCGATCCCCTGCCGAAGTTTCCGAATTATAAGCCCGCGAATCCAGCCGCGTGGAGGCAGTTGATTGGTTTCCCCCCCAACAAGGTCAAGGGGTTTGCTGCTGAGTTGACTCCCCTCCGGCGTCAGATTGAGGAGTATGCTGAGAAGCCAAATATGCATACTGATCGGTTGGTGAGGGGTGCCCTCTGGTATATCCTTTCCGAGACTATTTTTGCGAACCATTCTTCTACGGCCCGTCTTTCTCTGTTACGTTTGTTGGTTGATCTGGATGAGGTGAGCGGCTACGATTGGGGCTCAGCGGGGCTGGCCTACTGCTACCACGCCATGGATGAGGCGTGTAGGAACACCAAGGATTCCCTGTCAGGGTATTCTTATGCCTGGGAGGTATGCCTCTTAATTCTGTTTCTGCTCTTTGTCTGTATGCTCTGTCTGTGTTCCCTTACTGAATCTGTTCTGTTTTCTTGTGCAGATATGGGGCTACACTGTCCTTGGGCTGTATAGGTTTGAGTTGGAGAGCCGGGCCCCTTTGTTTCCGGATATCAGGAGGTGGAGCCACCCGAATCGGACCGTTGATGAGGAGGAGGACCAGGATTGGACTTTGACGGTGGCGGAGGCGCGGGCTATGTTGGATTCCTTCGAGTATGAGAGGCTGGGCCTATATCCTTGGACCCTGTTGGAGCGAGAGGTGCATCGTGCTTGGGATGCTACCGGGATGCAGAGGATGCTGGCATCTTTGGAGGGAGATACCATGTATCTCGGTGAGCGGGTCTTCCCACAGCATGGCCGGGGTAGACTATCATACAGGGTGCCGGCGGATCCGCCGAGGTCGATGTATCCCACCCACTCTATTCCGGAGGATGATTATGCTAGTCTTTTGGTGGGTGATGCGGCGACGGCTTGCGTGATCCCCGGGGCTTCTTATGCGGAGTTTCTGCCTCGGTTGATGGGTCCCCTCCTGGTGGGGGATAGGCGATCACATGCTCGTGGCTCCGCCTCTGCTTCTGCTTCAGGTTCTTCAGCCCCTAGCACTTCCTCCTGTGCTACGTGTTCTCTCGCCTTTGCCCCAGACTACGGCCCTTTGAGCTACACGTATATGATGGGGAGCATGCCGATGATAGGACACATCCCGTCTCCAGATCAGATTCCCGAGGGTTACCGCCTCCCGGCTGACGTCTCTTCGGTATGTCTCTGTTTGTATTGTCTCTCGTATTCGTCCATATAAGTGTATATGTCCGACTTTTCTGAGCATTTTCTTTTCCTTTTGTTGTCAGGTCACTCTGTCCGCGGCCGACTACAACCGTGGAGCGACCAAGATGGCGGGACTGATGGCTTTGGTGTCGGACCTGTCCGAGAGGCTTTTTCACAAGGCTTCTTTGGCGGCCTCGACAGTGGCCTCGGCGGTGACCCCTACTTGCGGAGCTAAGAGGTCGAGGAGGGATGGCAGCCCCCGTGGCGGTGATGGCGGAGGTGCCGGCGGCTCGAGCGACTTGATGGCGTGATCCCCTCCCTTTCTCTTTTATCTGATCTTTGATGATTGTATATATTGGCCGGGTGGGCCCAGACAATTTTTCTTTTCTTTTGGTACCTGTTAGGAACAAGTAGGTAGCACAAACAATGGTTTTTCTTAACCCCTAATCCTAGGTCTAATTAGTTAGTTAATTAACTTTCTCGACTTTCCATGTTTTTGGAAATGGAATGGAATGGCCGCTAGGCCACAATTTTGAGCCCTCATCTTGGTGTTTTTACTGCATGTTATGAACTGTACACACAGGTTTTTCGAGACTTGCTTTGTCAAGTCGGGGCTAGATTGTTGTTTGAGCAGAACTGTTGCTGTTTTGCCGTAGGGATATCTCGCGCGAGATAAGGTGTCTCGCACGAGACACGCTAGTCGTGCGTAGATCTCTTCTTTTCAGAATAGGATTTGGTCAGTTTTCCCTATAAAATCACCCTGTAGTCCGGCCAGATACCTCATTCTAGCCTTTCAAACTCTAGAGATATTCTATTGGAGTGAAACTCTTGTCTTCTTCTTCAACCCTACGATCCATGGCTTCCAAGGAGATTGTCCCAACGTCCATGATTGTCGATGATTTTTCTCTGTCGTCTGAAGTGATTGCATCTTTCAAGCAAGCATCAAGGGATTTTGTGAGATCGTTTCGCAACCGATCTCGCAATAAGTTTATTGCAGAATTCGGATTCAGAATCCTTTTTACCTTGAAGAACCTCCAACCGGATTGGAGTCTTTTGCAGGGTGCTGCTCGATTTTGGGATCCCTCTATTCATCTTTTCAATTTTTCTTTGAATGAGATGGTGCCTACAGTGGAGGAATTTGCCATTATCTTGGATATGCCTTTGACTGGTGAGATTGCTGTTCCTAAGTACAATAGGAATCATTCGGAAGCTTTGAATGAATTGTTAGGGATTCCCCTTGATACTTGCTATGAGTTGGTTCACCGCAAGTGGGTTGATTGCTCTTCTTTTCCGGGACGCTTTAGCGGTGATTCAGATGATGACGCTTTTCATGTCTATAAACGGAACTTTCTGGCTCTTTTCCTTTCTGAGATGTTCGTTTACATGTAGGGACGGCTTGGTCGACTCCCAACTTGTGGAAATTGTTACGCAGGCCGTAAAACGTTCTAGGAACATTATTCCGCTAATCTTGGGTGAGACCATGCATGGCTTGACGAGCTGCATAGGACCGGTGTCATGACTCAAGGGAGTCCTCTTCTGTTGACTATTTGGCTTAGGGAGCATATCAAGTTGGTAGGTCCTCCATTGGAATATTCCCCTTTCACATATCATACGCGAAAGTTATTGATCAAGGATCTTTCAGTGGATGAATGGGCTGAGTTGATTGCGAAGGCCGAAACCGCCGACATTCTTTGGTGTCCACCTTATTGGAGGTTGAACAAGTATGTTGCCAATACCAAGGGTTTTGACGGGGTTGTTCTTCCTGGTTTGCGAGATTCCTCCTTTTATTTTCCCAAGCGGGTGCTCCGTCGCCTTGGTCAAGCCAGGAGACACTTATCTTTTCGAAGGAGCTTCTCGTGAAGTGTCTTATATTGGTGTAGAGTTTGCGCAGTGCTAGCTCAAGCATGGGGTGAAGGAAATAGTCGGGATCGCCGGTCGAACCTTCGGACTTTTAATGCAAGTATCTTCTTGTCTCGATAAGTACTTGGATTGGTTCCTCCATACCGGTCACCCTAGTGCAGAAGATTGATGATCTCGCGGCTTTCATTGCTAGGAGATTCTTTTGTAGCTAGCAAGATTTTGCGAAGGAGCGAGGCTCAAACTTATCCTGCTAATGTGCGAACTTATCCAACTCAGGATTTTCTCGATGGAGATTGGTACGAGAGGCGAGGCAAAGGGATGCTCGGAAAGACGCAAGCTCTAGATAGACCCCATGTCTTCAAGAGGCTCTCGGGATCCGTTTTTGATCGTCTTGATTCTCGTTTTGATCGCCTCGAGGGATGTTCCCGCTTCGAGGGCTCAAAGCGCAAGGAGGATCACGACAACGGTGGAGACCATGTCCGTCGGCCTACCAAGTCAATGAAAGGCTAGATCTTTAGGAGTACCAAGAGATTACTTTGATAGATCAATAGTTTTGCTTTATTAGTATTTTTTTTCAAGGTTGTTAGCTTAGCAAATTAGTCGTTGTGGTTAGGATTTCCCTTTTGTCATTAATAAAATGCATTCGATTAATAAAAGGACAAAAGTAGATTTATTTATTTGATTAGACCGAACCCGAAGGCTGCCTACGTTCCTCTTTTACAGCAATTAAATAAGAGGCTCAGGTCTAACGTAGTTCATTTTTGAGAAAAGGACAAAATATGGCTCCGTGCCGAGGGGTAATCTCGCGCGAGATAAGCCCCCCCCCTTTTTTTTTTATATATATATATGCACACCCTTTCTTTTGCCTAGACCGCCCCTTCGGGTTTTCAATCTAGCGGGCTTCTTTTCTTGTGCTAGCTCTAGTTTTTGCCTAGGTCGTCCTTTCCGGGATTTTCAACCTAGCGAGCAATTTCTTTTAAGGAGGCCAAGTCACGCGAAATACTTCTTGAGCTTGTCCATGTTGACCGGCTTCGGTAGTTGATCTCCGTCTAAGTCCACCAGCTGAAGGGCTCCCCCAGAGAATATCTTCTTCACAATGTAGGGTCCTATCCATCTTGGTCCCCACTTGCCTAGAGGGTTAAAAGGTCCAGGACGGTGCTCCCGGAGAACCAGGTCACCTACTCTGATGTTCCTCGTCTTGACCTTTTTGTTGAAAGCTCTTGCCATTCTTCTTTGGCAAGCTTGAGTATGTTCGGCTGCTTTCAACCTTCTTTCGTCCAACAAGGCTATCTCTTCGTATCTGCTTCCTAGCCAGTCGACCTCGTTCACTTGGTTTTCTAGGAGAACCCGTAGTGATGGTATTTCCAATTCTATCGGTAAGACAGCCTCCATTCCGAATGTGAGGGCGTAGGAGTCTCTCCCGTAGCTGTTCGGACTGAAGTGCGGTATCCCCACAGTGCGAAAGGTAGCTTGTCGGGCCAGTCTTTTCCAGTGACCGCCATTTTTCTGATGATAGTCTTGATTGTTTTGTTCGCGGCTTCAACTGCTCCGTTTGTTTGAGGCCTATAAGGAGACGACTTGTGCCTTGTGATTTTGTATTCGGTTAGTAGACGATCGGTTTCTTTCTCGAAGTGGGACCCATTATCGGATATCACCTCTTGCGGAACCCCATACCGGCAGATGATGTTGTGCTTGATGAATTCTGCAACCTTTCTGGCATTCAGAACTTTGTAGGAGGCGGCCTCAACCCACTTAGTGAAGTAGTCGATGGCCACTAGGACGAAGCAGTGTCCGTTGGCTCCTATGGGTGTGACCTTTCCAATCACATCTATCCCCCATGTAGAGAATGGCCAAGGAGAAGTCATAGGGTACAGCAAGGAGGGCGGTGCATGCTGAAGATTGGCGTGTATCTGGCACTTATGGCACTTCTTGACCATTTTGGTACAGTCGGCTTCCATGGTCAGCCAAAAGTACCCTTGTCTGATGATCTTTTTGGCGAGCATATTTCCGCTCATATGGGTTCCACATATGCCTTGATGAACGTGGTCCATTATTTCTTGGGCCTCTTCCTCGGTGGCACAAAGGAGGTTTCCTTGGGAATGTTTCTTGAATAGGCGGCCAGCGGTGATGACGTAATTAGTGGCCAACCTCTTAAGGGCGATCTGAGTCTTCGCGTCTGTCTCAAGTGGGATGGTTCCATCTAGGATGAAATGCCAAATGTCGTGGTACCATGGTTTTTCCTCAGAGTTCTTAACAGTGGCACATTCGGATAACCATTTGTCTTTGCAACATGCGCATCTATAGCGGCGCAGTATGCAGAGTCGCACGTCGTGTTATTTTGAAGGGTTTGATCGCTTCCTTTAGGGATTTCGACCAAAGAAGCAAGTGTGGCCAATGCGTCTGCAAACCGATTTTTGTCTCTAGGGAGGTAGTGGAACGAGACATCTTGGAATTGTTGCACCAACTCTTGGAGATGGGCATTGTATCTTTGAAGGGTTGGATCTTGGACCCTCCACTTCTTCAATGTCTGATTGATGATCAATTGGGAATCCCCGAATACCTCGAGTTCAGTCACGTTGCGTTCTAGAGCTGCCTCAAGTCCCGCTATGCAAGCTTCGTATTCTGC
The DNA here is from genome assembly GCA_022495995.1 of Adenophora triphylla var. japonica. Taxonomy (NCBI): domain Eukaryota; kingdom Viridiplantae; phylum Streptophyta; class Magnoliopsida; order Asterales; family Campanulaceae; genus Adenophora; species Adenophora triphylla. The sequence continues at coordinate 64,979 of JAFEMH010007789.1, forward strand.
GGTGTTATTGGTGGCGTCAAAGTCAAGACGTATTTCCAGTGGAGTATAGATGTCGTTAGGATCTACTAATAACATTCCAATGCCGAACCCTCTCATGTTGGCTGCGCCATCGAAAAATAATTGCCACTTATTTTCTTCTTCTATACTCATGATGTCCTCATCAGGGAATCGCGGGTCTTCCCCCTTCACTTCGTCGCAAGGAAATTCGGCCAACTGATCTGCGAATACACTCCCCGACGGATTTCCGAGTGACGTAAAGTGATATCATATCCCGCGAGCATGAAGTACCATTTGGCTACCTTGAAGACAAATTTGATTTGTCTAGGATATATTTCAGTGGATCCATTTTTGCAATGAGACGGACTGGGAAGGCTTCCATATAGTGCTTTAGCCTTTGTGATACCCAAACAAGAGCAGCACATGATTTGTCGAGTGGAGAGTAGTTGATTTCGCTGCCTTGGAATCTGCGGCTGACGAAATAGATGGCATTCTCTGTGTGGGAGGCTGGCTGTTCTTGAGCGAGCATAGCTCCTAATGCGTTGTCAGAATCGTGAGGTATAGCTTCAAGGGCTTCTCCTTGTGCGGTGGAACCAGGATAGGTGGGGAAGTCAAGTAGTGCTTAACTTCCTCGAATGCTTCTTGACATTCTTCGGTCCACTCTTGAGGTGCATTTTTCTTAAGTAGCTTGAAGATAGGATCACACATTGTAGTTAGTTGATTGATGAATCGACTGCTATATTGAAGCCTGCCCATGAATTCCTTTACTTCTTTCTGTGTTCTAGGTGGAGGCATGTCTGTGATGGCTTTTATCTTGGCGGGATCTGCTTCTATGCCACGCTCCGTGACCATGTACCCCAAGACTTTCCCTTTGATCACTCCGAATGAGCATTTGGCGGGGTTGAGCCTCATCTTGTGCTGTCTCAGCCGATTGAAGAATTTTCTGAGATCTCTAAAGTGTTGACCATCTGTCCCTTTTAAGTGGATAATCATGTCGTCCACATATACCTCTATCTCCTTGTGGATCATGTCATGGAATAGTGTCGTGACTGCTCTTTGATAAGTAGCCCCAGCATTCTTGAGACCAAACGGCATGACCGTGTAGCAGAACGTTCCCCAAGGTGTGGTGAACGCTGTTTTGTGTTGATCTTCCTCTGCCATGAGGATTTGGTTATTGTAAGTACCCAAATCCGGATCGTCCAAATCCGTCAGAAAGTTAACCGAAATCCGTTAACTGGCCCGCTCCAGGTTAACCGGAACTCGTTAAACTCCCCGTTGCCGTGCCAACGAGACGTCCGGGGGCGCCCGTGCATCCCGACGTCGAACCGTACTTAACACGTGACATCTCACGTAAAAGTATGGCTTTCCACTGAAAAACGCATTTTCGGCACTTTCCGGGCGTTTGGGACATTTCCGGATCGTTATTTTAAAAACGGACAAAATCGGGACCGGGGGAACAATCTTCCACCTCAGGGTGACTCGGAGGGCACGTGGCAGCCATGCCACCTCCCTCTAGTCACCCTTCAATCAATTTCAAAGGTAAAAGACCAAAATGCCCACAGTTCGCAAGCCAAGTCCGTGCCGGACTCACTTTGTGCACATTTTACGAAATTGCCCAGCAAGTCCTTCAAATTCCCAAAATACCACAAAACCCCCTGGATTCAGGCCAAGTCCGTCCGGACTCCTACTGCAAATTTCACCTATAAATAGAAATGGCTGTCAAAGCCAAATGAAGAGGATTTTTACACCAAAAATCACCACCCCCCACGGTCCAAACTGGTTTTCACCCCTTCCGAGCTCCCGTTCTGTCTCGATTCGCATGAAACCTTCGTATTTCGATCAAATACGCACCCTACAACTTCGAAATAACCTTTCGAATCACTTTCCGTGTCCCGTACACACCTCCCGAGCCAAAGGAGTCGACCCTAGCCATAGGTATAACTCCCTCTCTCTAAATCTCCCGTTCCGTCTCGGTTTACGCACCAGTCGCTATTACTGTTTCGAACGTCGTTATCAAAATGTAGACGCCTCTGTCTAACGGGGTCCGATACGTTTTAGCCCCTCGATCCTCTTCTCTTTCCGTAAGAGAAGTAATCACGGGTTAAAACGGCGTTCCGATCCCGTTCCGTTTACTTTTATGTCATTTACAATTCCGAGCCGTTTGGCCTCGTTGATCGTCATTTACAATTCCGAGCCGTTTGGCCTCGTTTACAATTCCGAGCCGTTTGGCCTCGTTGATTGTCATTTACAATTCCGAGCCGTTTGGCCTCGTTGATCGTCATTTACAATTCCGAGCCATTTGGCCTCGTTGATCGTCATTTACAATTCCGAGCCGTTTGGCCTCGTCGATCGTCATTTACGAATCCGGATCGTTTGATTCCGTTGACACCGCTTTAAATCTTTGTCATTTACAAGTCGATCCGTTTGGATTGTGATAGTATTTACTTTTCAAAGTCAGTCATGACCCGATTCGTTGATCGCATGTCATTTAATACGCATTTTTTCCGTAAAAATCGTTAACAATGTAATGCCCGGTTCAAAACCGGAGTTCGTCCGTCGAACTCTCTTTCAAAATGCGCGAAATGACGTTCGGCCTCCGAACGCTCATCTTCAAACTCCAAGCCGCCATTTGACACTTAAAATCATTTAATACGCATTTTTCCCCTAAAAATCGTTAACAATGACTCGCACGGCTCAAAATCGACGTTTGCCACGCAAACGCTCATTTCAACTCAAAGTCGACGTTTGCCATGCAAACGCTCATTTCTGTCTCAAACCGACGTTTGTCATTCAAACGCTCGTCTTTTCAAAAGTCACCTAATCAACGTTTGACATTCAAACCAAGATTAAGCTTGTCATTCAAGCCCCCATTTCAAAACACACACACACACACACACACGATTTCGAGAAGGTAGAAAGACTGCGTCATGCGGCGTTTCGGGCGATCTCGTCATACTCTACCCGAAACGTAACCTGACCTCCGAACCTAACAATCTCTGGTACAAAAAAGCTTTTTACTCGTTTTTGCTGCCAATAAAAATGATCCCTTTTTTCAAAAAAGCCTTTTCCTAAGTTTTTGCTACCAATAAAAACGACACCTTTTCACAAAAGCCGTTTCTCAACGTTTGGGCTCAAAATACAAAAACCGCGTGGCGAGCTCCTCATTTTGTTCCTTCCCATGAAGCGAGGTCTCGGACACCAACCCCTCCGCGAAAGACAACCGCCTTTTCCGCGCCCGCGCCGCGCGCGAAAAAGATCGGGTAATTTCGGTTGGCGACTCAGCGGGGACAAGATACTTTTTCAAAAGCGCCGATGTTTTCTAAAAAGCCTTCCGTGGGTCAAACTTTTGTTTACCCTTCCTCGTTTTTGTGTGTGTGTGTTCCTTTAAACCTCGAACGGTTTTTCAAAAGGCATTACATTGTCAACTTTTCAAAAAATCATACCATGTTTGTGCATCCCCATTCATGTTTGATTTTCATGTCTTTGTCTTTTGAGCCGTGCATCATAAATTCTTTAAGACACATTCGAAAAATCTCTGTTTTACTCGAAAAAAAGAATTTTAGTGACCGCACACTACGCGCACTTCTTTGCCTCGGAACACCGCACTTCACGTGCACTTGCTGCCTCGGTACAACGCACTCTGACCCCTAACCCGGGATGGCCTTATCGGTTGCACTCCGATTGGTGCACGGGACACCTTTCGGGGCGCACGGGGTCGTCCCAAACATCCCATCCTAGCCCGTGTAAGCCATGCACTCTTTGTGTCACACTTTGTCCAAGACCCGGTTGGTTTTGGCTTAGCTCATGTCATAAAGCCTAAGTGTATGTTTTTCACGCCGGGCCCCGCTCCGAGTCAAGCTAGAGAGTTTTTAGACCAGAAGGTCGTTCCCGACCAGTCTTGAGCTTTTCGGCCTTGACTTTGACGCGGAGCTACGCCGAAAAATATACCCGAAAGGTTCAATGTGACGCCAGGTGTCACCAAACCTCGCCGTATGAACCGTTCCGGCCACAACTTGGCCAACGCTAAAAAGCTAAGGTCTCTCGCACAAGCGAGTCGGAGAGGTCATGCCCAAATTTTGGCACGATCCCCGCCTTAACTTAAGGACGTTGACTTCGGCCGTGGCCCGTACGTCACATACGTTGAAAGTTTGCGTGATCGGCTAGCCTTAAGTTCACTTTTTCCTTTGTCGGTGGAACTCGCTTGCCTTATCGGACCTCGCTCGGGATAGTCCGTCTGAGAAAGATGATCTGATGGAAGCGAGGGCTTATAGGCGTAGTGACGAGATCCACTGATTAGAGCTCTAGGATTAGTTGCGAAAAAGAAGACACGCTCTTTTCCAACCAATTAGGACTACGAGAAAACGCGCTTTAAGTAAACTTTAATCGAGTAGCGCACATTGCACAAGCCCGAAAACCTTGAGCCAAATACCCTTTTCCGAAGCCTAAACCCTTCCTTTCGTTCCCTGCGAGCGAGAAAGTGGTTGATTTCCGGGTCGGCGCCTTGCCGGGATCACGATAACAGGCGGCGTCGAGCAGGTTCTTCGGTTCCCTCGGTTCCCTCGGCCCGAGAATTTCCGACATGTCTAGCTCAGAAATCGTGACGGGGAAGGACCTCGCCGCCGTAACGAGATATGACATTGGAGGAAGCCATTCGGGCTTGTGAGGTTCACAAGAGGCGAAGAAGATCGGCGAGAATTTCGTGGTACGGCTTACGAATGAGCGAGGTATAGCGGCTATCCCCGGTCGAGACGGTACTTTTGTCTGGTCGAGGATGACGATTCCCCAAAACCGGTTCACAGGCCTTCAATCGGGTTCCTCCCCCGCCAACTTACGGGATGCCTTCCGGCCAAGGAAACGGCCGACCCTAGGCTCCATGTTGCCACCTCTCGGGGCAACCACTGTCAATTTTGGTCGGCCAGTGCTACACCCGTCACTCAATATCACCGGCGCATCATTTGGACCATCTCAGGATGCCAATATCCCTCAATATCCTCCCGGGTTCGTCCCGTTGCCTATACACGAATCCCTAACACCGGGGACAAACCCCGTCTGGTTCGAGAAATGGCTCCCGTATATGCTCATATACCAAGCGTTCCACCTCAATCACTACCGCTCACGTGGTAGCACCTGGCGCCGAGCCTCACGGTCCACCATTTGGACCCGACCTTAGCGCTTTGGATGGTCGAGCAAATGAAAGACACAGAAAGCCACCATGAGCGGCTCAAAGCGAGAAACGCTCAAATCCACGAGATCCGGGAATGGTCACGCCTCTCCCTGCCATGTTCGAGAATGCCGGAGATGGACCGATTCGATGGAACCGAATGTCCTCAAACACACGTGCGACACTTACGTTCTCGGCATGAGAGCAAAAGGAGCAACCACTCGCCAGGCCAAATGGCCGACCACTTCCGGCATACGCTCGAAAGTTCGGCGTTACGATGGTTTACGAGGTCGAGCACTGCGGATCGCCACACTGAGAGAACGAGATCGGTAACATCTTTACTGGAACGGTACAAATCCAACTTAGAGTGGGAAACAAGTCGCTAGGACTTAATCACCACCGAGCGAAGCCGAGATGAAAGTGTCGGGGAATTCTACGAGAGATGGAAGTTTGGGGAAACTCTCCAGAGATCATGGAGCCACTCTCCAAAGGAAGGCGAACAGGTGCGAGGATCTTCAGAGAATCACGCTTAAGAGCCGTCCATCAGAGACTCTCATCGATCACAATTTCTTCCCGAGATCTCAGGGCCATGGTCAATGCCGGCATTTCACGCGGGTTCGAGAAGGATCTCAAAGGAAAAAGTTGGCGCTCACTTGCCTGGCCATACGAGATACCGCTCAACAGGCGCATTCAATCACTGCACCGGCCCCCGGCAAAGGGAAGATACGTGCAGTCGGCTACGTCAATCGGGGACAACGGTCGGGTAACGAAACCCGGTCCGCAAAGCAACGGAGTTCTGCTCGAAAGCGGCACATGTACGCTTCGACAAGTTGGACATGCCAAGCTGAGCGAAGATCTTTGGGAAGGGTTAGTTAAGAGAGGGTCTCCCTTAAGCCCGTTTGCCCAATTACAAACCCAAAGTTCCCAGTAGCCAATGCGGACAAGTAGCAAAATCTTTGCGCCTTCCATCGGTATCACGAGTAGCCAGTACAGCACGACAAGCTTGTTTGGGGTTCACGATGCGAAATCGAGGAACTTGATAGAAGGCAAGGCAAGTTAGAGGCGCCCCACGTGGGCCAATGTTGTCTGATCGGGAATCCCTTTCCGAACAATAACGACGTGAATTCCGTTGAGTGGGTGCCCAAAGAAGAGTGCCCACGGAGAACCCGTTTCTCCGCCTCTCTGTTTGGATCCTCCTCCCTAATGTCCACATCGGCTACGATGTTTGCGCGGCCTTTGCCTTTCGCTGCACAGATGCAGTCTCGAGAAAGCTGTCCAGGAGCTTGATCCTCAGAAAACAAAGAAGAAATCCTCTCGAAACGGCAGGCGAGAGAAAGATACGAAGCTAGAGATACCGGTGTAGGTACGCTTGGAGAACCCCTCGGGAGGTTCGGCCCACTACTACGTGCTTGTACTCCGAGCCCCGGTCCTCTTTGCCTCCGAGGCCATGCAACTTTAAGAGCAAACGAGGGGTGGGAAAGCCGAAAAAGTCCGAGGCCCGTTTGAAACCCAGAATTCGAGACCCTGGGACACCGGAATACCTCGAGATCTTGGTAATATTGCTGCAAAAACCTGTTTCGAAGCTTTAACCCTCAGCGGGATCGGCCAAGATTCCAATTTGTCCGGCTTAGGAAGCTCGAGACCGGCAAAGGAAGATCCAAGGTCGAAGCAGCAGTCGCTCGATCAATGTGCTAACCAACGAGGCGGCAACCGCGCGAGAGCGGCCTCGACACGCTCACGAGGTTACAGAAGGCTTTACCTCGCAGAGGGAAGACGGGGAAAGCAGGATGGGTGGATGACTCTCCTTCTACGGATAGAGACGAGATCTACGACTCCCGCCTATATGGCGGCGTGATCACGTTACGCGACGAAGACTTACCGAGGAGACGCCTCGGGGCACAACCGAGAAATGCTACTGTACATCACTCTCAAACTTCAACGCCATCCCTCACTCCCAGGAGTATTGGTAGATAACGGAGTCGTAGCCGTTAATGTCCTCCCTCTCGGCATGATGCGAGCTCTCCGCATCCATGAAAGCCATCCCGATACCGTCTACTCGGACTATCAAGGCCTACGACAACTCGTCCCGATCCCACGTCACTGAGGACGGTGACTTTGGAACTACAGGTTTGAAACCCCGAAATGGTGCCAGCAAAATTCCCACGTGATGGACATTCCATCCGAATTCACGGCTCTTTTGGGACGCCGCTTGGCTTTCACACCACATGAAAGCCATAGCTTCCACTCTCCATCGGTCACGTCAAGTTCGTTAACTTAGGCGGGGGAGATCTTGAAGTCATCCCAGGGGATAGTTTCCTCATAAGGAAAGCGAAGTGTCGAGAGCAGATGGCCGGCGTGTCCGCGCTCGAGGTATAGGGGTTACCTCGCCCTTCGAGATCAGCCGAGGGACTACCGGGGCAACCGTCTCATGAGAACCCCTGCGAGAGTCAGGAGATGCTACGACTATGTAAGCGTCTTGCCCGGGCTTGGGCAGAGATCTGACGGCGATCCGATACATCAGAAGTTCAGTTTGCTCGTTTCCAACATTTGGAGAGGGAAGCCGAGGTGGAAGGAAACTGGCTGAAGACATCGCCACATGGTGCCCGGAGCACATAAACCCCCTGGCTCTCAGCTCGGGAGATTTGTCGGCATTCTCCAAACTGGCACTCTCTCCACGGCCGCCGCAGTGAAGAGATCTTTGTGATAAAGGAGTCAACAAGCACTTAGTCATTCTGAAGTGATGAATGCATGGAGAGTCGTATGTCCACGAGGAAGCTACCAGCATTGCACCACCTTTTCTCCAGCCCGAAAGAGCATGATGTTTTTTCTAAATTTGCTGCTCAACAACGCATAGCCGGACGTCAATACGTCCCTACACACGGATTGAGCGATCGAGATGACGATGAATGCTTGGACTCTCCGGAGTCGAGGACGCGCGGACCCTTGGCGAGACCTCTTTGCATTCACATGCTCCGAGTTTGAGGACGGAACTCCTTAGATCCCGGGTCATCTACGACCCAGCGAGTTCCAATACCATGGAAATTGTCGAAGCTCAATGTCGATCCAGTACGGCGTATCCAGATAATTGGAAGCACGGTGGATTTCAACGAGGCGAAAATCCCTCGATCAAGTAAGGGCGACGACTTCGTCAATATCATCTATTCGAGATATCTGATGAAGCTTGAGGATCCGGTCCTTGTTATCGGATGCAGCAACACCGGGGTCACCCTACAATGACATGCCTGCTCATGGTAAACGAGGCCTTGGCCAAGCGAGCTCAGGCTCATCCCTACTTCCGAGTACCCCATTGATGCCTTAGAGCCCGTGCCGTCGATCAAGCTTATACCCTCAAACGCCGCCGAGCCCGAGGGAGCGGCAGGCCCGAAGGAGACCCGAGCCTGCTACATAGTCGGATCAGCCCTTTTCGGGAACGCTTCGCGTGCCACCCCAGAAAACATCGTGAAAGTTTTCCCCTGAAGGCGAGTCGGCCCTCCGACACGAGGAAATAGACCACCTCGGCATCAACATGCTTCGGTTCGATTCTACTCCCGATCGTCGCGGCCCCGGATTCGAGACATCACACCGGTCAGAATGCTAGCTTTGATAGACTTGGCGATCGAGCGAGATCGCGAGACCGTCAACATTGCGGAATTGTCAATACCACAGTGGGGTCAATCCCAACAGAGTATATGGGCAAACTTCTTGGTGATCGAGATGAGAGGAAGGCCGCATGGAATGTCCCAGTCCGACTTCCTTCGTCAATGTAATCGAAGTGTTCCCCGCCGTTCGGCGATTTGAATGTAATCACGGTTACGGACACTAGCCAGGCGATGCGCCCCTACTGAGATACTTTGGAGTCTCGTGAGGAAAGCTCTCATGGAGCTAGCCTCTCAAGAAAGTAGTCTTTGGGACGAAGACCAAGCTCGAAAGACCTACGGGGACGAGCCCTTAAAGTGTCTGAGCAGGCTTGAGCACGAGCTAGAGGCCACTACAGGCCCGGTTCGACCTCAAGAGTTTTGCTCATGGCAGGCCCCCACGACTACCGTCTGGTATCATCCGGCCCCTGCGCTGTGCAAGGGTACGGTGGCAACGGTCCCAATGACCTAGGAGATGGAGCGACACAGAGTAATGAATCCCGGTGCGTACCTTCCCGAGGAAAGCAAGTTCTCTGTGGCGGCGATGAAGGCGATGAAACCATTCTCTTCCGAGCCGGGCATGAAGTCAGCCAAACCCCGGACTCCCAAGGGTCTGGGGAGGATGGGAGCGGATCATTACCGCACTGAGTGAAAGGCCAACTCAGTGGAGGAAGGTCTATTTAAAAACAAGCGGAGGATGGAAATTAGGTCTCGAGCAAGCCGCAGTGGAAATTCCACAAGCCTACGGCATTCGTTTACGTAGGCGATCAGCCCAGGGCGACGACAGTCCACGTGAGCGAGATGTTCGGGGAAATGATATACTCACCTTGGAACGCCATACCCGCCACTGAGATAAAGCGAGAGGAGAAAACTCTCCCCGATGGAGGTTTACCTAGGCGCCGCACGCAGGTTGAAGAAGCAAGCGGCTATTCTCACGTAAGGAAGAAACCTTGAGGCATTAACTCTCGGCGCAGCTTGGTTGCAAGAAGGTTGATACGGGGCCTGGAGCGGAGGGGAAAACTAGCAAACGTGCAGTATCGCTGGACTCCGACTCGAGTACTTTGAGTATGCTCGGCCCGAAGAAGGAAAGGAGCGCGATATACCGTGAAGAGATCAAGGAGACCGTTCGCCCAGGCGAAAAATCTGACCTCCCCCGGAAGGGTTAGCAACGCACGCCTGCAGTGATTCGGTTCGACGACGGCTGTTTGTGCGCGACATTATTCAGTTTCACAGCTAGCGGTCAAGCGCAGAGGCTACACTCCCGCGGGAGGCACCTGGCCCGGTATCCTGGGACGGAATCCGTCGAGCTGCGCAGAAGCTCCTAGGGGAATTCATCCACTTGATCGATGAGTTGAGGGAAGACATGGCCACACATCTTTGCTACGAGGAATCCTCCTCCCAGCATGGCTCGGCTTCCGAGCGGCTGCTTGTAAGGGACCAAACCTCGATGTCGGCAGATTCCCCAACCCGATCAGGTCGAATCCATGCATTACCACTAAAGGCCACCAAAAAACCGACGGAGCCGTAAGTGCAATCCGGCCGGCCAGAAAGATGCAAATTCCTTGAAAAGAAGACCCGATCCTCGCTCGGCTGGCGGACGAGGGCGAACATTTCCGCTTTAGTGCGCTCGCCTCCTGCTTATCCTCACTGGCTTCAGTGCTAGAGGAAAGCTTTGGCCCGTACCGTGGTCCCCGTGGGCGCAGCCCCGGATGAAGTCATTGAGATGATTGTAGCATCCATTATGCAGCAGCATTATCACCTTCACGAGATTTGGACACTTTAGAAATTTGGGGCTGATCGCAACTGAGCAGCTCTGCATCCACGGTCCCGGGTGGGACGAGCGTAGTAGCTTCAGCGTGTTGTTGGTGGACGGAGGATCCGGAATGAATGTCTTGCCCTGGCCAAGATGATGGTTTGCTTGATATCAAGCCCACCGAGATCTTAAGCCTTCGGTCACACCTTGTCAAGGCCTATGACTACACTTCCGATGCGAGCTTCACCGAGGGTTGCTACTCTCAGCATCTGGTTCGCTTGGCTTGAGTTGTGATGCCTTTAATTCCAAGTGTTGGACATTCCAATCACTTTTTCTGACCCATCCTGGGGCGTCCTGGTACACATCAAATCAATGGCGTGGCATCCGCGCTTCAAGCGTGCCTCAGAAGTTCATGCAAGAGCGACGAGGCAGCCACGATCTGCGGCGACGTGTCACCGCAAGGGGACCGCACCCGACGACATTCCAAGATGTGGAAATCGCGGCATGTGACGACATGCCATTAAGCTGGATTCGCTCACGGAGACCTCCCGAAGATCCCGAAATATGCAACGTGGACCTTCGGCTGTCTCACGACACCGCATTCCTCTAGCCATGAGAATGATGAAACTGCATGAACTTCATCCCGTGGGCGGGGCTCGGCAAAAAAGAGCGCGAGCCCGACACCAAGTTATTGAAGTCGAGGACCACGCCACGGTGGGGGCTTGGCTGCGTGCCCAGCAAGGCTGGCATCCAAGGAAGACGAAAGGCTCGCACGCACCAAGGTGACGCAGCCCGCATAAAGAGAGTACCTAAGACGGCACACCCAACCTCCCTGAGCCACGGCTTTGACCTCGCTCGTTACTTCACCAAGGAGCAGAAGCGAGCTGAGCGGGGGGACCAGCAGAGAGCAGAAGCAGCCCGAACCGAGGGGACCGACAACGGGAACCGAAGCAATGTAGCGGGCGGGGACCGACGGCGGAACCGGCAGAACGGGCGAGGGACCGACGGTGGAGCTGATGAAGATGAGAAAGAAGCAGTGGATAGTCGGTAGTGAGACTACGGGAAGAATGGAGCAGCCTAGCGCGGGACCTCGGCGTTTCGCAGGACTCAAAGCTAATCCAGATAAGGGGAGCGTTCCCACCCGACATCACAGGCTACTACCTGGACCAAGCGCCACCACAGTCAGATGAGTACACATTCGAGGGAATCCCGAGACTTGGAGGAGCAGCTGGGCACTCTCAGAGTGGGAAACAAGTTATTCGGATC
>JAFEMH010007790.1:0-76756 GCA_022495995.1 Adenophora triphylla var. japonica
ACGCTTGAGTCTTGAGTCACACTCGGTCCGTACTCGGCTGGTTTACTCTGGGCTCAGCCCGTGTCATACAAGCTCTGGATACATATCCTACGCCGGCCATTTTTTCCTGAGCCGAACCTCGGAATTCAAGATCCTCGCGCAAGAAAGCGATGAAAGGTCATGCTAAAATCATGACTCCGATCTTGATTTCCGGCTACACCTGTGCAAAGGATGTTCCCGTCTCTGATATACATCCATGCTCACATGGACACCATGTCATCAAGCCTTTAATACGTCGCCCATGACGATATTTGACCCACTTCTAACGCCTAACGTCACGTATCCTCTTGCGCAAGCAAGGTAAAGAGGAGGTCATGCCGAATCTCTTGACCCGATCTTGACTTAATGGGTCTGGGCTCTCGGCTCACTATTCACATGGCTAAACACATTAAAACAAACATGACAAAGGCTTGGTCCTTAGGTTCGATTTTTCTTTTTGGTCTGTGGAAACCGCTTGCACCTATAGCAGACCCTTCGTCTGTCTGTGTGTGGTCAGCCCATCCCGGGATTGCGAAATACAGTGCAAAACGAGGGGCTTATAGCCGCACAAATGGTCTCCACTCGACCCGTAGGATTCTAGCATAGCTGGAAGAAAAGAAGATCAATCTTTTCCAGCACCTACCTAGGACTCTCTCCTGAGAAAACATGTTTTAAGCAGTAAATTAAAAACAACAAAAAAAATAAATAAAAAATATAAAAGAAGCGGAAAACCGCATGCCACGTGGAGCTTTCCCCTTTTATCCCGAAAGGCCTTCCCGTGTCTAAACCTTGTCCCCAGTCACCCCTCCAACAACCGAACCGAGAGTGGTTGAGAATACCCTGGAGCCGCTCTTTTCGCATTTACAAGGTCACAAGGTCCGACAAACTTCTTCTAGTTAAACGGTCCACACCGTCCTCGCTACTTCCCCCACACTGGATCAGACAAATATAACAGGCTGCTGAGGGAAACGGAAACTCCCGCTTTACTCAAGGAACCTTCGGGTACAATGGAGGGAGGTGCCGGGAGCCTCCTGGGTTCGAAACTATCAAGAAGCGCTCAAGAAGAGCAAAGCAAGCTCTCGGATCGTAGACACTCCTCGCGTCTTCTGAGGAACCGCGCAGCTTCCCCAACCTCCGACGGAAACTTTCGTTTCTCATAGAAGCACAGAAGAATTTTACTCGGCTCCTCCGATTTCTCAAAGCTATCAAGTGTCCCGCCTCTCCGCCAAGCTACGAGATCCTGCAAAGAACGCTTAAGTAGCTCTCGCTCAAAGTTTTCCCTGTCAAAGCGCTGGGCCAAGTAGCCCCGATATGTTCTGCTTTCAAGATGTCAGCCAGCTTCCTTGGCCTTGGCCGCACATTTGAAAGCTTCGCATTGCCAGACAAAGCGCACATATACGTCGCTCGGCTGCGTATCCCAATGCATTTCTCGGTATCCCCAGATTCAACCCTTTGCCTCTATACGAGCCTCGCAGCCTATAATCGAAGTCCCCTATGCTTACCTCGGGACAAGGCATCCCGAGCGCATATCCCGACATCTCAAGCTTGCTACCTGCTAGTCCTGCCATACTAGCTAATGAAGCATTTCCCCAATTCCCAAACACAACCCTTAGCGGACCTCGGCAATCACGCCCTAACTTCAAAGCACTCTGTACGGGTTGGTATACACACAACTACCTCCCAAGACTCCCGAATGGCGATCCCACTCACCCAATCTACCTCCATCTTCAGCTTATCCCCTCGAAAACTAAGCAACCCAGTTTTCAACTCCGGGCCGATCCCCACATGGCTTGGTCGATCGAGCAAATGAAGTGACATGACAAGGCAAGCTAGCCAGTTCTCTAAGCGACTCTCCTCCCGCCTACCGATCCAAGCAAAGTGGTCCCGCTCCCTCCGAAATTCGTGATGCCGTAAATGGAAAAGTTTGACGGGACAGAATGCCCAAAAACTCACATTGATACCTATGTCTTGGGTTTGAGAGCTAAAGGAGCAACCCCTCAACAGATGGCGGACCACTTTCAGCATTCTCTCAAATCCACAGCACTAAGGTGGTTCCTCAACGTAAAGGCAGAAAACTGCTCCACGTGTGTAAGTACCCAAATCTGGCTCATGCCTTCCGGTTAAGTTTTTCGACAATTTCCCAGACTTTCCTAAAGTCCGGGAGCAATTCCGGAACTGTTCCAAACCTTCCAAGGGCTGAAGGGACTGCTTTAAAATAAAAGAGCACGTTTTCCTTGTATTTGATATCCTTCTAGAAGTGCCACCTTGCATGATTCTAGAAACATGCTGAGTCATACAGGATAATGCCGCACGGCTGCATTAGGAGGGAACTCCTGGCCGCACGGCTTCATTAGCCTTATCCAGACTGCCTATAAATAGAGCCCTCCTCTACCCATTTTGACACAACAATATACCACATTCAGCACCAAAAACTCTATTCAAGCATTGCTGCGAAAATCTAGGAAGTTGAAGAGTGCCAAGAGCTACCTCCCTCCTCCTTGAAGCCTCCAAAAGTTGGTCCTTCCGCTAGGCAATATTCAAAGAAGAAGAGGTCACCACCATTGGTAACCTCTCACCCCCTTACCTTGCATTATACTTGTTCTATGTGATATAATTACTCCTTGCATTTACATATTGCTATTATCTTGCTTGGGACTTGGTATTAGTTGTTAAAGATCCTATCTTTATTCATATAAATCATACCCCCTTTCCCTTTGCATCCTTTGCATGAAGTAAGCATCCTTTGCCCATAAAAATGTAATCTTTGAGTTAAAGGTGCATCCTTTGCACCTAAAAGTCCCTTTTTTACATAAAAATGATATCTTTATGCATCCTTTGCATATAAAAATGTAATCTTTATATTCAAATTGCATCCTTTGCACCCTAAAACTCATTTTCACACATAAAAATGCATCCTTTGCATAAAAGATCATTTCTTTGCATAAAAATGCATCCTTTGCATTAAAGATCATTTCTTCGCATCAAAAATGCATCCTATGCATTAAAAATCCTTTCTTTACATGAAAATGCATCCTTTGCATAAAAATCCTTTCTTTACATCAAAAAACATCATTTGCAATCAAAAGCATCCTTTGCACCCAAAAATGTCATCGTTTCACTAAAAATGTCATTTTTACATGCATTCCCCTAGTCCCCAATTGGTACTTGATGCAACCTTCGGAATGGACCGGTGTAAAGATCCTATCTTTACATCGTTTCTTCCATTAAAGGTGCCGCAATCTCTTTAGAAAGGGATAAACCTTGAACCTATATCTCCGATTATCGCTTGAGACGAGCATGATAGCTCCAATATAAGCTCAATCGTCTCAAGGCGTAGGATTGATGGGCTAAGGACACTCCTTTCCTAAAGAACCCTATTTTGGACTATAAAAGAGAGTCCTTCTCTCGATCACGCAAGACCCAAGGTCAAATAGCGATGATCACAAGTCCAAGATGAGGACGGGATCAAAGCCCCGAACACATAAAACTCCAAGGAATCCCGAGCGACAACCAACTAAATGGTTTGTACGTCCGGAAGACAACTTGGGACATTCCCCCCCTCTCTTTTCAACACATGCACACAAGAAAGCACACAAGCAAGCACGAAAAATGGAATCTAGGGAGACTTGCTACGGCAAGGCACCTTGGGTGAACGACGATCCGTTCTTCCCAAGGGGTAACTTAACCTCCGAACCCTAAAATCCTTTTTTTCAAAGTTTTGAGGAAATCAAAATGGCGTGGCGACTCCGTTTTTCAAATTAAACCGGATGTTTTCAAACTCGCGTGAATCCAATCTAAAAACAAAAATTAGAATTTGGGCACACATTCACAACGTGGGACCAAATCAGCGAGATCTTCCTAGAAAATTACCGCGCCAACCTTGAGTGGGAGACAAACCGCCACGATCTGCAAGCCACCGAGCAAAAGGATGATGAACCAGTAGGCGAGTTCTACAAAAGATGGAATTGGAAGCTTAGTGAGATAATGGATCCACTTTCCAAAGAAGAGCAGATGGACATCTTCCATTCTTGCCTCAAGCCATCCCTGAGGACCTTGATTAGCCATTACTTCTATCTGGATCTCCGTGCCATGGTCAACGCTGGAACTAAGTTTGAGAAGACTCTGAGCCTTCAGAAGACAACAACAACCCCTGCTTCATCCTACCGCTATCGAACAAACCTGGCAACTTCAACTCCTGCCCCGAACAAAGGAAAAGAAGCAGCTGAAATGGTACATTACATCCAGAACGGAGCTCAAGTAAACCGCGATCAAGCAGCCCCAAGGAATAACAATCCCCCTCGCTTCCCAGCCCAAAGATTTTGACAACCTTGAAATGCCCCTGGGCCAAGTATTTGAAGCTTTGGTGAAACGAAATCTTCTCAAGCCTCTCGAGAATTTCCAACCAAAGACTCCCAAGCCTAACATATATATGAGCAAGCACTGCGCCTTCCACAACTACCCCGGCCACACCACCGACAATTGCTTCATGCTAAAGCAGGTGGTCCAGGGGCTAATCGATGAGGGAAAATTGGAACGCCCTTGTGGCCCCAATACCATCGGAAATCCATTCCCCCGGAACGACAAGGTAAACACGATAGCCTTTGACGAAACCTCCAGAGCAGCACCTCCCCGCAATTTCGAAACCGTCGCATGCCGTCTCAGCTATGCATCGGGAATGTGAAACCGTAGTCAAAAGATCTCGTGGACCGGAATCTGCACAAGAACGCCCAAGGGCAACTATCTCCCTACGATCTTTGCCCCGACCAAGGCACACCAATGGATGGATCGAACGCTCCCGCAGGAGACCGAGTCAAATGGCAAGACGGGAAGTTTCTGGTCTAGCTCTTCACAGCACGATGACTTACCAATATGTGAGAATCGACACAACGAAGCCCTCCTCATCCTCATAAAAATAGAGATGTTCTTCCTCCCGAACGACTTGATTGATAACGGCTCCGCAGCCAACATCATCGCCTTGAGCACACCGAAACGACTCCGTATCGACCGCTCCCCGATAAGGCCTTTCACCCCGGTAATCCGAGCCTACGACTCCACCGCACGACTCAATCGTAGGAGTCATCAATCTGAGGATCCACCGATGCACAACCGGAGTCGGTAGAGTTCCAAGTCGTGGAAATCAAAACCAACCTTTCTCTCGCTTCTTTGGGACGACTCGATACATCGATGAAAGCCATCATCTACTCTTCACCAATGCGTGAAATTCATCAATGCCAATGGAGTGCTCGAGGTGATTCGTGGAAGCATAATGGCAAGCGCTTGGCCGGCAAGCTACGACCCGTTAGAAGGTCCCGACATGACCGAATACTCTTCTCCAGATGAGTCTCCAATCCTGTCCCGCTACGAAGTGGATCCCTACATCCACGCTCTAAGCCGCGACGAGCTAGAAATCGAAGAGCTCATGGGGCAAGACGACAACTCTGACATATGCGACTGCGAAGAATGCTTAAGAGAGGATCAAGAGATGGACGCCCAGATGGAGATTGACCGAGGAGTAGACCCTTACTTCGCCGAAAACCCTCTTGCAAACTGGCTCATCACCGATCCACTGGTACAGGACAACCCTATGGCCGACACTCTCGAATCTCACAGGGACAGCCATCACAAAGATAGTCCAATTCAACATCCCGGTGTCGACCTAGATTGAACAAAGGGCGCAACCTCCTCCAAGGCCTAATCAGGGAAGGAGAGATAGCATGCCCCCTCGAATCAGACATTGTAAATGTCGTCCAAGCAAAGATCCCAGATAAAGAGGCAGATTCCATGAAAATGATCAACATCAGCAAGGATCAACTCCGAATCAGCGAATGCTTCGCCCTTTTAGAAGTAGCCCTCGGCGACTTCTATCATCAAAGACCCCCAAGGACTGGTAACAACACTAATGGAGGGACATCATCAGGGGAGCAACCAAAAACCTCCGCGATTTGGTTTGAAGTCGAACCACATGCAAGCTATTTTCCGGGATTCATGCCAACTGAAGATTGGCCACCAGAGCCATCGCCACTCCCTCTAAAGCTACAGCCTGCCAAGAGTAATGAAGCCTGGTCCAACCCCTCGTCGCCTGTAGTCTAGCTTCGAGTCATGTTGTCTGTGAATTCATGTTTCTCGAGTCATCTGATGGCTCTATGCCTAAAGATCGTGAGTCCACAATCAACAATTTACAGTCTTTACGCTTTCAATAAAAGGTCCGACCTTTCTAAAATATCCTTTCATTGCATCTTTAACAAATGATGAGTTAACTAATCAAAACAGTTGATAACAATTCATCTACACAAAGAAGCAAACACATTAATTGAATAAATGCATCAAGCAAACATTTAAGCATGTTGTCAAACGAGAGAAAAATCGGGCCCAAGCTTCCGAGGAGGTTTTAATCACAACGATTTGCGAAATTGCTGAAGAGCTAAAGAGATGCAAGTCCGAAGCAATTTCCAGCACAACGGGGAAACCGCCTTCATGAATGAGGAAGGCCAACGCAAGGAAGGGGTCAAAGCCAAGAGCATCATGGCCCTAAAATGCCTCGCCTCTCACTTTGTCATCCTTGGGGACATGCTGTACAAGAAACACTACCAAGGACCACTCCTACGCTGCATAAGCCAGGAAGAAGCAAGCGAGTTCATGAACGAAGTCCACAATGGGGCTTGCGGTCCGCACATGAACGCCGAGAGCCCTAATGCAAATCATTCTCAGATGGGCTACTACCGGATCTCCATGGAGGCGCATCGCATCCACTTTGTTTGAAGCCGCGACAAGTGTCAACTGGTTCTCCAACCTCAATCATCTACCTCCCCACGATCTCTACCGCATGACTACACCCGGCCCTTCGCCACTGGGAATTGACGTCATCGGGAAAATTGCTCCGCCAGCAAAGAATCTGGCCACGAAGTTCATCTTAGTAGCCATCGACTACTTCACCAAATGGGTCGAAGCCAAGTCTTACAAGGTACTCACCTCCAAGAAAGTTACGCATTTCCTCAAGGAAAACATCATCTGCCGATACGGCATCCCGAATGAGGTCATATCAGACAACGGCTCACACTTTGAAGGGGAATGCGATGCATCAGCCGTCCCAATTCAAGATCACACGCCACAAGTCTTCTCCCTACCGGCCACAAACAAATGGCGCCGTAGAAGCAAAGAAACAAGACTCTCGAGCGCATCATCCGAAAATGATCACCCGATGACGAGATTGGCCCGAGAAGCCGCACCTTGCACTTTGGGGCTACCGAACATCGCCGAATAGCCACGGGAGAAACCCCATTCACCCCGACATACGGGATGGAAGCCCTTCCCATCAAATTGGAAATTCCTCACTCCGAGCGCCGGAAAATGACGCCAACGAAGTCGAATGGCTCCGGCCGACACGACGAATTGGCTCGCTAGACGAGCGACGACTAAAGGCTATGGAACACATCCGAGCCTACCAAAGCAAAGGATGGCTAGAGCTTTCGACAAGAAAGTCAAGTCCCGAGACATCGTGGAAGGCGATCTCGGTACTCAAAGAAAAGCCTCCCACTCGAACCAACCCACCGGGAAAATGGGAACCAACATGGATCGCCCTTTCGTGGTTCAAAAGATCTTCTCCTGAGGTGCCATGAAGCCGAGCTGCATCTGGGACGGCAATTCCTTCTCATGAATCCGGGGCCAACGGAAGCAAACTTCGCAGATACTTCGCCTAAAGAAGAACAATCATGCATCTCTCGCACTCCTATAGTGTCGAACTATGCACTGAGCCCTCTAGTCCGGGGGAACGAGGCAACCTTAATTGGTCCGGTCTAAAAACACACAAAGTCAAAAGTTTGAATGTCAATCAAGACCTCCATCAAACTACACACTTTCCAAGAGCATGCCCCCACCATCACCTTGACCAAGTCAAACAACGACGGCAACATCAAAGGACATCCGAAGGTCACTCAACCTCAAACGACCGACTCCATGTCCGGCTTCAAAGCCGTGGGCTTGCTTCGCCCTCACGCGCTTCAAAAAGAGCTCGAGCAAGGGCTCACAAAAAAAGAGAAGCTCGCGTGGCTACAAAAAGAGGCCAAGAGCCCGATGCCAACCAGAGGCAAGGAAGCAACGGAAAAGACCGTCAAAACAACTTGTCAGGAAATCACCCGACCTCTCAGCCAAACACAAAGCCCGAGTAAAGGGGATTGCCATCAGGGCCCATGCCGCTTCAGTCCGAAAATGCAACAGGAAAGTCCAAGGATGGACGCCGCCAAGGTTCACAAAAGACACAAAGGCGAACAAGAGATCTTGCGTCTCGACAAAGCTTTAAAAGTAAATCACAAATCACTAACAATTACAACATTTCTTGATGAGTTCAAGCACGGTCTACTCTCAAGTTCACAACATGCTAAAAGAAAGCTTAATACATTTAACAAATAATGTGTTTGCAATGCAATAAATGGATACTTAGGAGGTCATTCCGCGCCATCTGCGCTTGTCCCCTCGCCATTCTTCCCTTTCTTCCCTCGTCCCCGGCGAGTCTTCTTTCGCTCCACGCGAGCCAATCCTCGTGTCTCTCGCTCCGAGATCGTGGGTCCTCCCAAAGAGAGTCAAACAATCCAAGCAGCTCTCGTGGCTTCATTCGCCCGTGCTTCGGCCTGATCTCCTCCCGCGAGTTTGCAAAAGAGGACCTCTTCTCCGTCGGGCCGGTCAACTCTAGTCTCGTAGTCAAACAAAGTGTCTCCCGTCACATTCCCGAGGGTCGACATGGCTTCGGCACTCCTAAGGCACATAGCTACTACGACACGGCCCTGTAATTTCTCCACGCCCGCTTCCCAAAGCCACTTCGGGATCGCCCAACACGCCGCTCATACTGTGCCGTGCATCGGGTCGTCAATACAACACTCTCCCGACGTCTAAGGAGCACCACAGAGGGAAAGCTGATACTTCCATACCTCGTAAAATACAAAAGAGCACCTGAGCCGCTATACAAAGCAGGAGCTATCTCCACAAGTAGCAAGGTCATCCTGCCCCAACAAAGGCTCCTCGCTTCATCCCAAACCGCCGGAAACAAGCGACGGAAATATAGAAGGAGGACCAAGACAAACCTCGGAACTCGACAACATAGGACCCTTCCCGAAAGGCCCTCCTAGTCTCAATCCCCAGCCATGGAACCCACCAACGGATCTCGATGCGTACCGAGCCGTGCCATCCATCTCTCCTGTGCGGATCGATCCATATCCAACACAAGAGGTCGCCGAGCAAACGACCACGGCTAAACGACGTCGAGAGCCCTGGCATGGCCTGAAGTCTCTCTCGCAGCCCTACAGTGTGAGCAAAGCGGGCTTCCCTCTCATGAACCGATCCCCGCCGCCAGACGGCCAATACCTACGAAGAGTCTCCCCAAAGACCAACGGGACAATATCCTCTCCACCGCAAGTAGCTACCCAACCACATCTAGCAAAGCGCCATCGCAAACCCTGCAAGGGAGCCGACCACGAAAAGCGTCGCTATCACGCACAAGGCAAACGCATCCCACGAGACATCACTCTCATCATCAATCATGAACCGCTCCGGCAAACAAGCAAATGTCAATATGACCCGAATCAAGGATCATGCCCCGCACTTCTCCCAACGAAGTTCGAAGAAAGCCTCGCAAGCTTCACACTCACGGCGGCACCGCCAATCAAAGGAAGCTGAGATGGCCTCCACCTCCGGCCCTCCAATCAAAGCCCGAAAATCCTCAAGGCGGGCACCATTTCATTGTAGGAGAAGCAATACACATGCCTCCTAACATCCTGTAACTTCAAGCGGCAAGCCCGCAACAACTCCCAATCAGAACCAACTCCTTAAGGGACCAAACCGAGCAAAGTCGAAACCTTACCTCAAAAGCCCGCCCCGATGCCTCATACGGCGTCGCATCCACATTTTCAAACCGCTCAAGGAAGTCTCGCTTGCCGCTTCCCGCGAAAGCCTTGGCAAAATTCTTGGAACGTACGAAGAATCCATGGCAAAAATGGAGGTTCCTAGAGAAAATGGGGAAGAAAGCTCGAAATGGCCGCAAATGGGGAGTGGGAAAGTCCAGACATTCGGAAAGCATTTATCCCTTCCTAAAGCAAAGGTGATCCGTACGGACCTCTTTGCACCCTAGGTTGGTCCGTACGGACCTTGTTGCATCCCGGCCCCACTTTCCCAACAAACAGCCAACAACCACTATTACCTGCAGACCTTGCTCCAAACCGCCCAAACCCCGGCCAAAGCCATTTCCGCAAGCACACGCTACCCACAAACGCACTCTCAGCTCACGTGGCATGCACAAATAAAAAAAATAGCAACAATTTCTAGGACAATTCCCGGGAATCACAAATATGGCATTACATCTTAAAATAGAATACTTTGCGGTGCAAATGCAAATGTTTTATTACATGTATAATGTCTGTTGCTAAACAAAAAAAAGGAAGATATGGAAAGAGGGAAAGCAAATGAACCCTAGTCCGACTCTTCAGCATCATCATCACCAAGATCCTCAAGCGAGAAGTCGGGCATCCCGATAACTCGCCACACACCCTCGTCGACATACCGAACCCCTCCGGGGTAGGTACTCAAGATACTGGCAGGGTCGAACCCGAAAAAGGATCAAGTAGGAAGGCTCGACGAACCCTCACCCCGCGCATCCGCGGAGGAAAGAATCGATAAAGGGTCTCGCGACCTCCGAGCTCCCGAGAGACGCCCGGCATCCATGCTATGCCGCCCCGCGAAGGTCCCTCCTGCTGGTTCCGGCTCGCCTTTCAAAGGGGGAACGTCCACTAATGCCTCGAAGGTATCGGCTCATACGCCGCACACGCCGCGAGGACCGGCAAGACAGCTCTTCCCGCCATCTTCTTCGCAAAAGATCGCATCGCCACATAACGGCGGGTCGCATGTCATAGGCTCTCCCGGACTCGCACAAGCAAAGCCCAAAAGAAACACTCAAAGGAGATACAGCATACAAAGAAAAAATACGTAAAAGATGCCAAGATGGAAAAGAGTAAGCACACTCACCGGCATATCGTGGTCAACCCTGTGAGAGGCAAATGAGCTCGCCTGTGGATCTGCACGACACCCTCCGCCTCGAGGAATCCCCAACATATGTAAAATCCGGTCCAGCACCGAACCTCTCTGGGACCCGCGGCCAGCCTCCCTCTCCTCGCCAAACACTGCCAAGCATCCTCAACTTCCTCCTCACGAAGCTGCCCCATACTCCTCTCGATACAAAACAAACTCATCGGCACTCACGCCGCCCAAATACCTCTCAAACTCCAAAGACATCCATATCCTGGAATCTATCATCCCAAAAAGGCGGGTCCCCTGAGCTGGCAAGTGGAAGCATACCCGGCCACGATGCCGTAAGACCCTCTCTCCCAAGTACACACTGACCGTCAGTCGCAGGGTCGCCCCTGCAATATAAGCTTCCTCTCATACAAGGCCGCTACCACGGGAGCACTCGAAACTCGTCACTCGCCTCATACCTCGAGCCTAAGGGCACAGAGCGAACTCCGCCGGGCTATCTCTCCTCCGCATGACGCCGCACCTCCCCGTAGGTAACGGGTAAGCTTTCCCTACCGGTCTCCTCCTCCTCCTTCGTCGGACACGGACTGGCCCAAATTTCAACATAGCAAAAGATAGGCCGCTATGGCTCCCAGATCTCGATCCCATCGGGAAGCACCGGAAGATCTCGTAAACCACACTCCGCGACATAAAGCAGTAAAAGGCTGGGCCACTAAGAAGAGAAAGCTGAGAAATGATAAGTTGCTAAATCAAAAACAAAGAATAAACTCATACCTCCGTAAAGCAAAATCAAAGCAGCCCAAAGAACTGCCAAACCCTGGCTTAAACCGGTCCAAGGGAGAAATAAAGCTCTGGCCTGTGCCCGCCTCGCTCCTCCCCCCCAAAACTATATCGCGTACTCTCTCCAAACCGGCCAAGCTTCCAACAGAGCAAAAGTGAGCCGATGGTCGCGTGGTTCGAGACCAAAGTCTCTGGAAGGGCAAACCACAGTGAAGGAGCGTGCTACCACTGCATCCGTCGCGTCACCGTGCCGGGCACTCACTACAGCCCTACATATCGCTATAATCTCGTATCTCCACATCACTATGCAAGATTTGTGCTCCCATGCGAGGAAGAGGCGCAAAGCCCTGCCAAAGAAGCCACCTAACACCCGGATATTCTATCCCTCCACCGCACCAAGCCCTCATCTCAAGGAAAGCCCTAAGGTGATAGCAAAGAAAATCGCGGCATGCCACCGGGTCACCTCACGCTCCACTGGGATGGAAGGCGGTGGTATCCTATCAATACTTCCGACAAACTCAGGAAGATACTCTTGTTCTTCCTCTCGCATCTGTAGATCCCGACCAAGTTCTCCACGAATACACGCCAAGCCGGAAAGTATACACCAACCTCTGCAGGCTCCTGGCCTCGCCCCCAATGGGTAGAAATGTCCCAGAACCGCCGACACAGCCCACTCACAGCCACGAGCGACCCTCTAGACTTCATCTTTTTGGCTTTCCCAAACCAAAAGCCCCCTCATCCCGTGGCAGTGTAAACACAAAGAAAGGCACGCGGGCCACAAGATACGTACTTAATACCAAAGCGATAAAAAGAAACTCCATCACAAAACATGGCACACATTACACATATACTTTCACGTAACCCGTCACAAAACACGCATGCATAGCACATAATTTTTCCCCCTACGCAGCCCGTCACAAAACACTATGACACACCGGTACAATTTTTCTCAACAGAGGGATTAAGCCCTACACGACACATTTTCAAAAGACCCGTCACAAAACACTATGACATTACCGCATTGCACATATTTTTCCCCTCTACAAAGTCCGTGCTACCAAAAGCACGCGCACACACCGCATGACACACATTTTTCAAAAGAAAAGTCCGTCCCCTACACGGCACATACTTTCGTACAAAACCTCGTCACAAAACACCTACAGACATGTCACACTTTTCACAAAACTTGTCCCTACATGGCAATTCTTTTTTCTCACAATGTACACACGAAAGTAGCATAAGGCACAAAACGCCCAAAGCACGCATTTAATAAAGAGAGGCACTTTATTTTTACAAATAAGAGCTAATCTACACATTTTTGCACAAAAATTCACATACCCACAATTTTTACATGCTCAATTTCAACAATTCATCGCGAATTTCACAAAAAGCATGGCAAATAACAAAAGCCCCAAATATGCGAAAACTAAAACCTAGTTCTAGCATTCAACAATTCAAGCGAGGAATCAAGACGAAATTGATTTCTTACCTCCCGGCGTTCCTAACGCACCGATTATACACCTCCTGATTCCTGGACATACAACACATCCGGGTTCTTCAAAAGAAGGCTAGTACGAAGGAGATGCAATTTCTTTGAAGCTCCATCCTTGTTCGATCACCTCTCGTCTCGCTCGACGACGTCCTTCTTGATCCTTCCGCCTACCGCAAGCAATTCAAGCTAAGAAAATGGTGGAGGATTTTGGTGTAAAACCGTCATCGCAGTTTCCCACTTCGCCCACTCACAGTTCACGCAAGCACCGCCGTCAAAATAAGCCCCTGACTCGCCGGTCACTAAATCCAGAAACAAGCGCAAGAAGGAGCCCGCACGACCTCTTTACATCCCAGTCAGTAAACCGTATGACCTCTTTTGCAACCCGTGAGGCCAAATTACTCCTTTGCCTCTTATAATCTTTGCCCCCGGGTCAAGGCACAAATGCCTATTTCAGTGATCCAGAGATGCAATGCGCTTGGTCCCAATCCATCAACGCAAGCACCGACCGTCATCGTAAGTCCTGGATTTTTGCCACACTCCAACTTAATGCAAGCACCGGCCGTCATCGTAAGCCCTAATTCGCCGCCTCTAAATCCGTGAAACAAGCGCAAAGCATGAGCCCGCACTCCAAGTACAAATGCCTCAAGGCACAAAACGCCTCCAAAAGTCCTCAATCCAAGCAACGCAAGCACCGCCATCAAAGTAAGCCCGAGCTCCTTCCCCAAGCAAGTCAAAAAGGGAATTTTTGCAAACCCGTACAAGACCGCATATCCTCAAAGACCGGCCGTTGTCGTATGCTCCGGGACTTTCGTCATCCCACTAAACGGCAACCTGGGCACCGGCCATCAAAGTAAGCCCTAAGTCACCTTTCTCAAAGCAGAAAGCCCCTCACAATGCCACAATGATCCCCAACTGATTGAACACCTACAGAATGTGAAGCCATCTCAACCTTTTTCTCTAATCGGACAAAACGCGAGACGCTTCTACACCCTCTCACAAGCCAAAGCATCAAGGCAAACAGCCCAGCGCCCACAACCACAGCGAAGACGAACCAAGTCCTCATACGCATGACGCACACCCACAGCCGTAAGACGAATCAAGTCCTCACGCATGACACAACCGCAGCCTAAGATGAATCAAGTCCTCATACATGACACACACCCGCAAATAAGGTTTAAGACGAACTCAAGTCCTCACGTATGGACACAACCGCATTTAAGATGAATCAAGTCTCACGCACATGACACAAACCACCCGCAGCCCTGGCAAGGCTTTAAAAAATTTCATTCAGCTTCCTCGGTCTGGAAGACCGTATAAAACCTCACTCCCACATCACTATCTTCCACCCGGAAGGCTTTAAACCACTCGGTCCGTAAGACCCATCTCCGTGACAAACCTCCCAGTAAGATTGCACGTCTCAGAGGCCTCCCACATCACTTATCTCCAAATGTGCCTTAAGCACTAACCACTGCTCCTCGAAGACCGTATAAACCTTCCAAATCACTATCTCCACTCAAGGCTTTAAATCACCCGATTCGAAAATCGTGTGGGCCCCATCTCAGAACGCCACCACGGCACCTGATTTCAAAATCGACCCGCATCCTAGCGGTCATCTCACGATCTCAGACGGCACCACGGCTCACAACATACCTCACGGCCACACCGCTGTGGATCACATAGGAATCCATCTCTCTCGTAAGATGTCCACCCATCGACCTTCTCGTACCCAGATGCCTCCACGCACATCTACGTACGATACGGCCACCACGTCTGTGGCACCACCATGCTCACATCATATTAGGACTCACATCCTCCTACCCCACAAACCTATCTTCTCGTAAGATTGGCCCATCTTCTAGTAAGATTGCACACCTGTGATGCCACCACGCTCTACACCGACCCATATGCGTGTCACAATGACGTCCATGCTACTTATCACCGACCTATGCGGGTTACCCTGGGTGACGGCCACCACGCCTCACAGCCGACCTGCGGTCACACGACACTTTCGTGGGCACCACCACGCCTCGCATACACTCACACAATTTCATCACCTTCAACTACGATCAGTGCTCTGATCTCAGCCGATACGCAGGAATCCATCGACCAGGCTTGATTCCCGCCTATACTGATCACCCAGATCGCCACCACATGGTCCCTACCATCGACCTACATGATGTCACCCTCAGACGCTACACCACGGTCCTTACCTATCCGACTGACGCGAGGTCACGCAGACGCCACCATCGTCCCTCATCACCGACCTATACCTAAGCCACCACAGACACCACCACGCCACTCAACTGACCATTAACTCTAAATGCGGTCACCTACATGTGATACCATCACATGCACAGACAGCTTCGCCGACCTTCAGAGGACATCTCCCGCACCTCGTGCACAGAGCACGGGCCAAGGACACTCACCCCACACACGAACTACGATCAGCCTTGATTCCCGCTAGGGATACGTAGGAATCCTATCACAGGGTCCAGCCAACTGACCTAAATAGTCACATAGCAGGACACCGCCATGTCCTCACACACCGACCTACACAGTCACTTTCTCTCCCAGCACGCGATCCAGATTAGGACCCTTATCTTATCGACGACCCCACTTCCTCCGTAAGTGACGTCGTCGAGGGGCTTCTGTAAGTACCCCAATCTGGATCACCCTCTTCCGAGCACATGGGAAACACCGCAGACTCACAAACGCAGTCTCGAAGACCTTTGACACTCAAAACCCCCAAAAAACCCCAGCCAAACCAAGGAAGGAACCTTTCTGGGATAAAAAGGGATAAAAGGACCTTTTGAGAATTATTCAGAAATCAGAAAAGTAAATAAGGTCCGTACGGACCTCTTTGTTTCAATGATTACTAAATCCCCTTAAAGTCCAACTTATTCCCTCAAATCCCGGAAGTGATCACTACCCCCCTACATGGTTGGTCCGTACGGACCTTTCTGCATGCAAGGTTGGTCCGTACGGACCTTATTGCAACCAGACATCATCATTTCAGAATCCTCTTAAAATCCACATTATTCCCTCAAATCGAGGAAAACCAAAAAATTGGATTACCTAGAAGGTCCGTACGGACCTTCTTGCACCTAATCTGGCACTATAAATAGAGGGCTCCCCCTCCCTCATTCCAGACATCTCCCTCTTCTCTCCTCTCCCCCCAGCCTTCAAGCACCCCTCTAAGACCCTTCAGGGCAATCTCGGCCCCTTTCGGATCCTTCCGAGGCCTTCCAAGCTTCCTTGTGGCGCTCCGAAGCCTCTCCGAGCGCTCCCGCGACGCTCCCGCGCTGCCCCGAGGCACTCTCGAGGTACTCTGAGGCCCCTCGTGGTACTCCGAGGCCTTGCCTGGTCTTTCCCAAGGCGTCCCGGCACTTTCCGAGTCAAATCGGCAACTTGAACGCACGCCGAAACTCTGCCCGAGTGATCCCTGCGATCCCAACGCACGCCGAACCTCTGCCCGAGTGATCCATGCGATCACAACGCACGCCGAACCTCTGCCCGAACACAACTTACAATCCCGACGCACGCCGAAACTCTGTCCGCAGACAACCGGCTCCTCCCGAAGCAATCCCGGTCCGTATCAGAACACTATTCCATCCTCAAACACTATTCCCCAGCGGAAGACAGACATGAACCAAAATTGGTAAGGCTTCCTTCCTACACTATTTCAATACATTTCAATAAGTAGTGTACAATGTAGACATCCGATACAGCATGCATTTTTAAAAGCATATACACACACACACACAACAGTTAAAGAATATTAGGGGTATCCGAAAGACTCATTTTTACGAGGCAACTCGGGTGAGCTCTAAGATTCTAATATTCTCTTCCCGAGGAGTCATCTGACCTCCGAACTCAAAACCTCATCACACAAAAACAGTTTATTTTTAAAATGATGTCCTTTTTCAATGTTTTGGGCTTAATAAAAATGGCGTGGCGACTCTACAAGAAAAAACACGGCGAGACACCTCCCAACTAAACGCTGCAAAGCGGGAATGAGCCAGATACCGGGACGCGAACGCGCTGCCTCTCGGATTCGGGCGAACTTTCCCGAACGCGACACAACGAAAAATGCGAGACGCCGGGGCCTCCGCGCGCGAGCCGGATCCGGGTAGTTTCACTATGTCATATTTAAGACTTGTATAGATTTTACTTTGGGTCCAATCCATTGGGCATTGCCCGGTTAATGACCTATGGTTGTACTCATTTTATACCGTCCATGTACTATGTCAAATTTGTTTGACTATGCTCTTAATACTTTTAGAGTTGATCAAATATACATATTCCTTCATAAAAAAATTAAGTTAACATGTAAACACCGCTTTTTTCGAGAGTATATTATATTCTAAGACATATGGTGATCATTAATCTGTTGGGCTGTGCCCATAGCCCCTGTCCTAATGTCTATGTTGGAAAATTGGCAGTCTTCGATCAGTGCTTGTTATATATCAAGTGTAAAAGGAAAAGATAACATGCATGCAACATCAATATGAAAAGTAATAAAAGAAGAAGAAACACACAATTTATTTACCAAGTTCACCTTTTCGGCTACATCTGGGGCACTAACAAGCCAGGATATCAACTAATATCAAAAAATATGTTGTGTTACAATATTCGCACATGTTTACAACAATAAACATAGCCACGAATTATGAACACACCCTCACACAAATAAACCCTAAACATCTCCTAGTTAGGCCTTCCATGGAATGCCCCTAAGGCACCCCAAAACCCACCACTGTCTTAGCTCTGTTTGTTGATCTTACAGATTCTCTCTGGCTAACACAAATTAGCGACAACTAATTTGATTATCCACTAACACACAATATTCTTGGTCATCATTTATTTTTATTGGAACAATAAACCTAAACCCACAAGGATTTTAATTCATTCTCTAAGAATTAATCTGCTTCCTGCCCAAAAGAGTCTCACGCACAATAAGGAAACCAAATTTGCACATGAATTTCGACCCGGCTGATGTTCTGTCTGATGTGCACGACCGTGTGCACACACTGGCATGCCTGTGCAAATAGCGCCGAACTTGATATCCGCTGAACTCTAATGTGCACGGCCGTGTGCATCCCAATGCACGTTCGTGCGACTGCACATCGCCCAGAACATGCCCTTTTGTGATTTTCCTTCTCTTTTCTTCTTGCAACCTTGATGATCTTCCTCGTCCAAGGTTTGTATCCATTCCCAACAGCCTAGTCCATTCAAATGCCCCCGAATAAATGAGAAAGGTCGCCCTCTTATGTTGCCTCATAAGTTGGCCCAAGTTCGTGACCTGTATGATCATTATGTAAAGGATCTATTTTTGGAGGGGTTTAAAACTTGGGATACTCACAAGGTTTTGACATGGTTCAGTGAAGAAGATGCCAAGGAAATATCAGCAATACCCCTTCTAGTTAATGAGGGTAGGGATACTCAGTTATGGCATTATGAAACAAATGTCATATATTCGGTGAGAAGCGCCTATCGTCTGGCCACATCCATGACATTGGATTCCATGGTGGGTGTGACATGAGAATGGGATTGATTATGGAGGATAAAAGTTCCCCTAAATATTCATCACTTTCTATGGCGTTTGTGTCAGGATTATTTGCCAACTAGATCAAGGATCCTAACAAAATGATTGCAGATCGGAGAAGGTTGTGGTAGCTGTGGTCTTGCGAGGGAGGATGCATGACATTTGTTTCTTGACTGTTCCTTGGCAGTAGACTGTTGGCATCACACAAAGTTTGAGACAGTGGTGTATCAAGCTCGTCCTAATCAAATATCCTTCTCGTTGTGGTTGTTGCATGTGTTGTCTATCATGCAGGGGATATTCCTTTGTTCTCCGTGGTGTTGTACACATTATGGAAGGAGCAAAATAATAGGTTATGGCGACAAACAATGATGCCTTCATAATTGATTATTCGAAAGGCTGAAATGGATTTGGGGGAGTGAAAGAGGGCGAAAGAAGTTCCCCGAATCATGCATAATCAAGTCTTGCAGCGATCTCATGGATGGCACCTACCGAAACAAGGGTATGTAAAAATTAATTTTGATGTATCCTTTTCTTGGGTGGGACATTTAATAGGCTTTGGACAAGTGATTTGGGATTCTAACGGCAATTTCGTGGCTGCAAGGTCTTTCTCTAGGCCGGCATTGTTCGAGCAGCTGAAGGTAAAGCGTTAAGATTATTTTATACTTTGGACTGGGCTATAGAAAGGGGTTATTAAAGAGTAGAATTTGAGGTGAAATCTAAAATTGTTTATGATGGAGTGATATCACAAGAAGTAGGAAGGGATGAACTGGACACCATTGTTGCTGCATGTAGGGCTGTTGTGCATGCTAACCCCTTCTTTTCAGTCAACTTGATATGTTGTCAAGCCAATTGTTTGGTGGATGTAATATCTAGGCAGCGTTTGATAATGCTAGCCCAACTATTTGGGTCGAGCTTCCGACGTTTGTGGATAGTCGACTTTTAACTATTTGTTGTCGTTAATAATAAAATGATGATGACTTCTTTAAAAAAATGTTCTCATCTAATTTTAAATCCCTAACTATCTCTCTCTCTCTCTCTCTCTCTCTCTTCAATTTCTTCGTCTTCTAATTCTTCTTACCTTTTTATCGTTGTTTGACTAGTTGGCCTGACCCAAAAGGACGGACTTAATGAATGAATGAATGGGCATGTGTTGATGAGGTCGGACTTGTTGGAAATTAAATTAATAAGCACCACAGATTAAACAATAATTTAATCAACAGTAGGGGATTTTATTGATCAAGTCAAACGTACCAATTAAGCCAATAGCAAAATCGAAAGCCAAGGAACAGGATCAGGAAAACAGACAGAAACAAGAAGAACAAACGGTTAGAAAACTTATCGTGATTTGATCGAGTCGCCTTAGGAAGACTGTCCTAAGAGAAAATATTGCCCCCAATTGGTGCAACTCAGGTACAGGCAAATTTCTCCGAGGATAAAACGATCACGGACTACGTACCACAAAGCAGCACACAGGTAGGTAGTCACCGGCGGTCCTATCTCAGTCGCCTTGAATCTCACGAACGAATCTCTATGAACGGGAGTGATTGATCAATGAATAAAAGCAAGAGAATTGTGTTTCTCTTCAATATTCATGTACCAAAAACGGCTGAGAGGAAGAGAGTATTTATACATGTGGTACAAATTAGGTTTAAGGCTTAATTAGACATAAAAACCTGATTTAATTCGGCCCAGGATTTCACCAACCCATCACAAGCGCGGCCGCCCTAGGGGCATGCGCGACCGCGCTCAAGGTCAGACAGATTTGGTGGAGCTATGGTGGAGAAGCGCGGCCGCCCTCAGGGCTTAGCGCGACCGCGCTAGAGGGCAGTAACTCCGACGTGAAATTCCCCTTTGCCTAGTTCAACGCAAGCCAATTACCCTCCAAGGCAATATGACTATGAACTTAAACACCACATATGCAATATTCCAACAATCCCCCACAAGTTCATAGAAATATGACGTGTACAGATTGTTCATTGCCATGCTTTCAATAATGGTACCTTCCGGCTTGAACCACTACCTATGTTATCCAACACAAACCTCCACAGGACCAGATGAACGGGTGTCTTGAATCTGATGCCTTTGGATGTAGAGGCCTTTGCTGGTAACAAACACGACAAAAGCTATGATAGGCCCTCTATCGAACACTTGACGCTTATAAGCCATACGTCCCGATCCTCTATCATGAGTGCTTTCAAGGAATAACCCAAATTCCTCTAGTTGCGGCCAACAACAACACTCACTTAGTCAAGCATCTCGAAGATGTACTGCTAACATCTTGTCTAAAAGACTTGATCCCATTCAAAGTTCCAAACTTTTACTAAATTAGCAAGTAATGAGCACCTCTAGGCTATTCAGGGGATAGACTCGGACATGTAACATGTCAATCTATTATTTGGTGCTCCGACTCACCCCACGCCTTGTTATTACCACATTGAATCTCCTTTGTGGGATCTCCACTGTGTAGATTGGGTTGCTACTGCGTTTGAGTCGACGGGGTTCACCCCATCCCCAACCTAGATTTTTTAACAAGAGCAAATTCTAGCCCTTTGGTTAAAGGATCACCGTGTTATCCTTGGTACCAACATAATCAACAAATATCACCTTCCGAGACACTAGATCCCTTATAGATTTTAATCTAATTTGGATGTGTCTCCTAGTTTCTACGCTGTACTTGACACTTTTCGGTTTCTCAATTGTGGCAGTGTTGTCACAATGTACAGAGATAACAGGCATGGGCTTACTGACCATGGGCAACTCAGACATAAGTCCTCGAAGCCATTCAGCTTCCAATCCAGTAGTGTCAAGGGAAACTAATTCGGCCTCAAATGTAGACCTAGAAAACAGAGTTTGTTTGGTCGACCTCCAAGCGACTGCAGCTCCGCCTAAGGTGAAAACATACCCCGTACAGCCATAACTTTCGGAGTTATAGGCAATCCAGCTTGCATCACTATATCCTTCAAGAACAGAAGGATATCTCCCGTAATGCAGCCCAAGGGAAATTGTTCCCTTCAAGTACTTGAGAACTCTATCAAGAGCTTCCCAATGTGCTTTGCTTGGAAATTGAGTATATCTAGCCAACCTAGTAACCGAGTAGGATATATCCGGTCTAGTACAATTGGCAAGATACATCAAACTTCCAATAATTTGAGAATATCTCAACTGAGCCATCGGTACTCCACTTTCATTCTTAGTAAGAGCAGATGAAGGGTCATATGGAGTCTTAGCCACTTTGCAATTCTTATAACCAAATTTCTCAATTACACTTTCAGTATAATGAGATTGCGATATGGTTATGCCACTAGTTGAACGAGTCAACTTAAGGCCAAGAATCACACTTGCCACTCCCATATCCTTCATCTCAAACTTACTTTTCAAGAATGCCTTAGTAGTATCAATTATCCTCATATCCGTTCCAAATAACAGAATATCATCGACATACAGACATAAGACAATACTACTATCACCAATACTCTTGCTATAAACACACTTATCAAACTCATTAGTAACAAAGCCAAACGATGAGACAATTTTATCAAATTTCTCATGCCATTGCTTAGGGGCTTATTTAAGTCCATACAAGGACTTAACAAGTTTACAAACCTTTCTCTCATTGCCAGGGGCCTCAAAACCGTCAGGTTGATCCATATAAATTTCTTCCTCTAGATCGCCATGCAAGAAAGCGGTCTTAACATCCATCTGATGGATAGGAAGATCATATACAGAGGCCAATGCGATAAGCATTCGGATTGTAGTCATTCTAGCAACTGGCGAATAGGTATCGAAATAGTCTATTCCCTCCATTTGCTTGAATCCCTTAGCCACTAACCTAGCCTTAAACTTGTCAACGGTTCCATCCGGTTTCAGTTTCCTTTTGAAGACCCACTTACATCCTATCGTGCTACAACCAGGAGGGAGATCGACCAATTCCCATGTCCCATTAGAGACAATAGAATCCATCTCACTCTTAACAGCATCCTTCCACTGCTTGGCATCAGAAGTAGCCATAGCAGCTTTGAAGGTTAGAGGATCACCCTCGACATTGTAAGTGATAAAATCATTTCCAAAGTCCTTGGTGGTCCTTGCCCTTTTACTCCTTCTTGGTTCAATCTCATCGTCAGAATGAGTTGCACTGGAATCAACCCCCACATTTGTCATCTCCTCTACTTGAGAAGGAATGGATTTAGTGGTTGGGTTAGATTCCTTAGGAAGTCCGTCCTTCATAGGAAACACATCCTCAAAAAATGTTGCATCACGTAACTCAACTATAGAGTTCACATCTATGCCAGAAATTTCAGATTTTATAATCAGAAATCTCAATGCATAACTTGTTTCAGAATAACCTATAAAAATAGCATCAACAGTTTTAGGTCCAAGCTTTTTCCTTTTATGTGCGGGTACAAGTACCTTTGCAAGGCACCCCCACACTTTTAAGTGTTTCAAGCTAGCCTGTCGACCTCTCCAAAGTTCAAACGGACTTTCCTTTCTATGTTTAGGAGGGACTCTATTCAGAATATGGCAAGCCGTATTCAAAGCCTCTCCCCACATATATTTGGGCAGTCCAGAACTTATGAGTAAACTGTTAATCATATCAGTAAGGGTTCTATTCTTACGTTCTGCAACACCATTTGATTGAGGGGTGTAGGGAGGAGTCTCTTCATGTACTATTCCGTTTTCTTGGCAATAATACATGAAGGGATTAGACTCATATTCACCTCCTCTATCAGACCTTAACCGTTTAAGTTTCTTGCCGGTTTGTGTTTCTGCTTCATTCTTAAATATAATGAATTTATCTAATGCTTCATCCTTAGAACTAAGCAAATAGACATAACAGTATTTACTAGCATCATCAATAAAGGTGAGAAAGTATTTCTTTTTGTCTTTGGTCAACACACCATTAAATTCACAAATATCAGTATGAACTAAATCTAGTATTTCAGAATTTCTCACAACCGACTTAAACGGACCTTTTGTAGATTTAGCTTCAACACATACATGACATTTAGATTCTTATCAATAGCATGTTTAGGAATAATATCTAAGTTCATCATTCTTTTCACAGAATCAAAGTTAATATGTCCTAAACGACCATGCCAAACATTTGAAGATTCAATGGAATACGAAACAGGATAATCAATAGAACTAAAATTATTGTTGTGCGAACAAACATCAGTTTCAACTCTAATTTTAAATAAACCATCCGAGGAATAACCTTTCCCCACAAAACTACCAGAATCCAAAATTATAACCTTATTACACTTAAATGAAATCTCAAATCCTTCCCTAACTAGACTAGAACCACTAATAATGTTGCGACGAATATCAGGAACGTGATGCACTCGATGCAAGGTAAGAATGCGCCCATTGGGAAACCTCAGGTCCACGCGTCCAGTCCCAAGCACCTTTGCAGCACTAGAGTTCCCCATCGTCACTGATCTACCACGGTCGAGCCGGTAAGACACAAATAGCAATTTATCGGCACAAACGTGCACATTTGCCCCCGGTGTCAACTAGCCACTCGTTGGGTTCATAGACAAGTAAAGATTTCAGGATAAGAAGTTACATACTTTGTAACATTGCGGGTCGAGCGTCAACTCCAGTGCGTCGAGTCGGGATCATCATAATCCTTCGGACCCAACACCATGTTGACAAAGCGGGATGGTCATCATAGAGCCTTGTGGTCCTTTTCCTTTCTTGGACGGGCATCCCTAGAAAAGTGTCCACCTTCTCCACAATTCAGCCGGTTACGTTTTGCTTTTGGCTTCCTAAAGTTATTTTTCTTAACTTTAAGCTTATCATGGTTTTCTTTATCCTTAGAAGTTTTCACACCTTTTCCTTTAAACTTGCTTTTATCGGTTATCATATTAGCAGCAGCCTCCACAGGTACACTCGGTTGGTTACCGTTATGCACCTCCTGAATCGCAATTGCATTCATCAATTCATTGAGTGTCAAGTTTCCAGTACGATGCTTGAGGGTCATACTGAATTCCCCCCAAGATCGAGGAAACTTCTCAATGATAGCCATGACAATGAACTTATCAGGAAGTCCCATATCAGCATCCTTGAGTGACTGCAAAATGATTTGGAGTTCGTGCACTTGGTCGGTAACCGACTTTCCCTCACGCATGTGATAATTCAGGAACTTTCCCACTTGGTACTTTTCCACACCGGAGTCATCGGTGCTGTACTTTGTGGAAAGCGTTTCCCACAGTGACACATCAGTGAGAGGAGCAGAACAATAAACATCAAAGAGTGCATTCGACAAAGCTGACAGAATGCATCCTCGAACAACATCATCCTGCTCCTTCCACAGTTTAACAGCAGCCACATTAACTGGATCATCACCATTCAGAGCGGGACATTTAGATGTCAGCATACCAGACATACCCTTAATTGACAGCCAGATCTTCATGCGTTCAGACCAACGCTTGAAGTTCTTGCCACCAAACTTCTCCGGAAGATCGGAGGTGTCAACTAGGGACTTAAAGGGAGAGCTAGAGGAACCACCAGACATGATCAAATAAAACTATTTTCTCTTAGACTGTTGGAAATTAAATTAATAAGCACCACAGATTAAACAACAATTTAATCAACAGTAGGGGATTTTATTGATCAAGTCAAACGTACCAATTAAGCCAATAGCAAAACCGAAAGCCAAGGAACAGGATCAGGAAAACAGACAGAAACAAGAAGAACAAACGGTTAGAAAACTTATCGTGATTTGATCGAGTCGCCTTAGGAAGACTGTCCTAAGAGAAAATATTGCCCCCAATTGGTGCAACTCAGGTACAGGCAAATTTCTCCGAGGATAAAACGATCACGGACTACGTACCACAAAGCAGCACACAGGTAGGTAGTCACCGGCGGTCCTATCTCAGTCGCCTTGAATCTCACGAACGAATCTCTATGAACGGGAGTGATTGATCAATGAATAAAAGCAAGAGAATTGTGTTTCTCTTCAATATTCATGTACCAAAAACGGCTGGGAGGAAGAGAGTATTTATACATGTGGTACAAATTAGGTTTAAGGCTTAATTAGACCTAAAAACCTGATTTAATTCGGCCCAAGATTTCACCAACCCGTCACAAGCGCGGCCGCCCTAGGGGCATGCGCGACCGCGCTCAAGGTCAGACAGATTTGGTGGAGCTACGGTGGAGAAGCGCGGCCGCCCTCAGGGCTTAGCGCGACCGCGCTAGAGGGCAGTAACTCCGACGTGAAATTCCCCTTTGCCTAGTTCAACGCAAGCCAATTACCCTCCAAGGCAATATGACTATGAACTTAAACACCACATATGCAAATATTCCAACAGGACTTAGATACAATTCGCGTGGCTCAGAAGTGGACACGAACCAAGCCCGTAAACCTACCCCGATCAAACAATCAAATATTATGGCCAAGCCGAACTACCAATACGACCATCATCAATTTTTATATCAAGTTCCCTTCATACGTCCGACTAATCATGAAGATAGTAGTTTCTATCCCTCATTACTACTACCAATTAAATTGCGAGATGTGCCAAAATGACCTGGTTGATAACATATACATTTGAATCCACAACTGCAAACCTTCAATATGAGTTTAAGTTCTTCTCCTTTGCCATCCAGCTGTGCCCCGGGAATACCATCATCACTTCATTTGAGGATATCTTTGCAAGATTATGAGCATGAGCACACTCTAATCCTGAGTATTATTTTTTTTGGGCAAATTGTAATTCAATTACTCATGTTTTGTCAATAATTGTAATGTAGTTTTCAACAATGTATTTTTTGCAATCCCTAGCAAATATTGTCAATTTGTTGCAATCTGATGCAAAATGTTTTAAAAAAACTAACTTTCGCTACATAATTGTGTCATGTGTCTCCCATATGTTTTAAGGGCAAAAATGACATTTCCTTTGAAATTCAGGTACACCTTCCCTAATTTCGGATATAGTTAAATACACGGCTTGGAAAATACAGGGAACCGCCGCTTTTACCAAAATACCCATTTATATATAATTTTTTTTTTCATTTCAAATTGCTCTTCGTCTCTCTCGCTCTCTCTCTCTCTCAGTACGTCGCCGCCGTTCGTTCGCCATGGCTCGAGTTAAAATTTCGGTCATCCCTGCCGGAACTTCCGTCGCCGCTACAACCACTGCCATCGCCGCCGCCTCCACTTCTACCACCGTGCCTGTAAAGAATGTAATGCAATTTGAACGTAATTTAAACCTAATTTTACATTCCCAATGTCTAATTTTTGTTTGATTGCTTCAATTGATTTGGACGTCTTTCATGAACTGGTTGCTTCAATTGATTTCGACGTCTTTTTCTTTACATCGTTCATTTTTCTTTCTTTTTATGCATCTCGTGTAATTTTTCTTTCTTTGATATTAACCAAACTGGAGAGATGCATCTCGTGTGAACTCACACGAAATGTATCTCGTGTGAGTTCACACGAGATTTATCTCATGTGAGTTCACACGAGATAAATCTCGTGTGAGTTCAAACGAGATAAATCTCGTGTGAACTCACACGAGATGCATCTCATGTGAGTTCACACGAGTTGTGCCCAGTGTCCACTCTTTTTCTTTACATCGTTCGTATTCAGTTATAAATGCTAAATAGCTAATTTATTGTCTCTTATTTGTTTTTTTGTAGGCACGTGAATGTATGACCGCGTCCAATAGAAAGAGGAAGGCCGAGACGGCACCTAAGGTAGATAAACGCAGCAAAAGGATACATGATAGGACTATCATGCGTGGGTCTGAGCTTGGGATTGAGCAGGATGTAGGAGATGATCATGATAGGACTTTGTAGCCTGAGCAGCCTGAGCAGACTGAACAGCCTGATACTGGGTTTGAGCATGAGATTGAGGAGGAAGTAGGAGATGATGAGGCATCTTCTGATTCTGATGATAGTAGTGAGGAGGATGTAGGAGATGATGATGGATCTTCTGATTCTGATGATAGTGGTGAGGGGGATGAGGAGGCGGAGCAGGAGGGTGGGGATGATGATGATGATGAGGAGGGGAGGGATGATGATGATGAGGAGGAGGAGGAGGAGGAGGAGATACATGATGTTAGACCTTTGAGGCATGGGAGGGGGAGGGATGTGGCTAGAGGGCAGGGACGGAGGAGGCAGGGTGCGGGTGGGGAGGAGCCACCATCATGGCATATTCAGAGTGACCCAGGTGGCGGCCCAGAGAATGTTTCACTTATATACGTCTTTGGTGATCACAGAGCTCGAGAGATTTAGAGGGACGCCACTAGTGAGTCAGTGGTGACTTTTCATACGAGACTGCTTCATCTGCAAAAGTAAGATAATCATTTATGTGAATTTATTAAAATCTTGAAGTTGTTTGGCACACACTCTAAATATTCCATTAATTATACATCTCGTACTTTTCTCGATCTCGAGTATTGATTATATTTTTGTTTGGAATAAACGGGTTCAAGCGTGATGATGCGGGAGGCTGCGATAGAGCACAGGCGACCCTCGTTGATGCATCGGGCATCCAGCGGGCACGATGCCACCATTCGAGGCCTAATCATGCGGCGATGACGGCATTTTGGAACGGTGGTCTCACGAGACTAACTCGTTCCACATGCCGTGGGGGAGATGACCATTACGTTACACGACGTATTTCATATCCTGGGTATGTTGTTATATATTATCAATTTCAAGACTATACTATCTACATTCATCTCTTGTACTAAAATGTGTTATTTCATCTTCAATTTACGGGTATCGGTTTGTGTAGGTGCACCTATTCGGTATCAGGATCCAGTGCACGACCTATCCAGGCATCACTAGACACCTCGTTTTGGGCGGCCTTGGGTACTTATTGAAGGATGTCTGGCGTCTCTTTTCTTCCCGTATAGGGCACATGGTGATGCCCGGCGTGCTTACACGTATATCCTGCACCTCTTGGGTTCCACGATGTTCGTGGACAAGAGTCGAGATAAGGTACCCTCGGCTACCTTTCTCATGCATGGATCTTGAGAGACTCCCCACTCTCTCACGGGGATCGGCTACATTGGCATATTTATACCGAGAGTTGGGGAAGGCGTCCGGATCCGGATGCAAGCAGATGGGTGGTTGTGCGACAACGCTAGAGGTACATCTTACTCTACTCATTTTCTTTTACTCGTCGACTCCCCCTCTGTAATTACATGTTGCATTTGATTAGTATTTAATACTTTTTACATACATCTCGGGGTGGATATACGAGTACTTCCCAGATTTCCGGCGACTTTCGACCCGCACGGCGGAGGGCAGCCGAGAGCCCGTAGATGGTCACGTGCGTCTGGTGGGAGGATTAGATCATCTAGTGCGGTATCGCCGCACTCTTGACGGGATGCATGTTGATAGGGTGAGTTATTCATTTTAAAAGCTTGTTTCAAATTGTTACACTCACTCAGTTATTATGTAGACTCGCCTAACAAAGTCTACTCTCACGAGGTTGTTTGGACTCCTTATGGTATCGGAGCGAACTCGATTCTGGTTTCACACTTCGGGGTTATACGCTTTTGTGACATCACTGAGGCGTACATGCACGATCGTGTTACTAGGCGGTTCGGGTACCGACAGAAGGATCCCAGACGGCCCCGTGACTCCACGAGATGCATTTTGTCAAAGGGTCAGAAGGGATACCAAAAGGAGTATGGTGATGGAGATGATTTTTGGGACGCGTGGGTGGAGTACGACATGCATGACTTCAGGCCCGTTCCCCGTTGGGGGCCACCGCTAGATTCTACATCTTCTCCCGTGACTGGAGATTATATGGATTGGTTTCTGGCTAGGAGTCATGTTCGGATATCTAATCCGATACACGATCCCCCCCGTTGACATTCCACCTCCCCCACCTCCCCCAGTTGATGTTCCACCGCAGCCTGGGGTTGCAGCGATCGCAGATCTCATACTTCCATTATTGACAGATGCGAGGCTCCCCGAGGACGCCAGAGATATACTTAGACGGGCACACGAGGGTTTAGGTCGTCTTATGTAGGAGGTCGCATTTATGTATTATTGATTATGGAGTTTTGGTATATTTGTAGTAGTGATTATGGAGTTGGATTTATTTTCTGTAGGAAATGGATAGTTGTTGTTGTAATGGTATACTTATTGTATTGTTGTTGTTTATGGAGTTATGGATTTGTAGTACTGATTATGGAGTTATGGATTTGTTGCTGTTGTTTATTTGGTGTTGCTGTTGTGTCTGATTGTATTATTGTTGCTGTTGTTTATTTGGTTCTGATGTTTACTTGGTCTTTATTCTTTGTTCTTTATTCTTATTCTTGATGTGTCTCGTATGGATCCACACGAGACACATCTCGTGTAGATCCACACGAGATACATCTCGTATGGATCCACACGAGATTTTTTTAATTTTTTTCTACATTCTAGATGAAATTTAAAGTGTTTTTCATCTACATGAGTTTCCTCAAAATCCAAATGGAAATTGAGTTACAAATATGTGCCATTATTTAGGGTTTTTAGGGTTTCATGTGTCCCGATCTTGTAAAAAATGGTATACGGATACCTCGTTTATTTTTTTTTAATTTTTTTCTACATTCTAGATGACATTTAAAGTGTTTTTCATCTACATGAGTTTCCTCAAAATCCAAATGGAAATTGAGTTACAAATATGTGCCATTATTTAGGGTTTTTAGGGTTTCATGTATCCCGATCTTGTAAAAAATGGTATACGGATACCTCGTTTATTTTTTTTTAATTTTTTTCTACATTCTAGATGACATTTAAAGTGTTTTTCATCTACATGAGTTTCCTCAAAATCCAAATGAAAATTGAGTTACAAATATATGCCATTATTTATGTGTCCCGATCTTGTAAAAAATGGTATACGGATACCTCGTTTATTTTTTTTTTAATTTTTTTCTACATTCTAGATGACTTTTAAAGTGTTTTTCATCTACATGAGTTTCCT
Organism: Adenophora triphylla var. japonica; assembly: GCA_022495995.1. Classification (NCBI taxonomy): domain Eukaryota; kingdom Viridiplantae; phylum Streptophyta; class Magnoliopsida; order Asterales; family Campanulaceae; genus Adenophora; species Adenophora triphylla. The sequence continues at coordinate 30,778 of JAFEMH010007790.1, forward strand.
CAAAATCCAAATGGAAATTGAGTTACAATTATGTGCCATTATTTAGGGTTTTAGGGAATGTGTCCCGATCTTGGTATACGGCTTCCTCGTTTATTTTTTTATTTTTTTCTACATTCTAAATGATATTTAAAATGTTTTTCATCTCTATGACTTTCCTCAAAATCCAAATGGAAATTGAGTTACAAATATGTGCCATTATTTAGGGTTTTAAGTTATGTGTCTCGTATGGATCCACACAAGACACATCTCGTGTGGATCCACACGAGACACATCTCGTGTGGATCCATACGAGATGAGTGAAGAATTAGGCAGAACCCATTACCAAAACATCAACAACCATCATCATCATCAACACGAAACAACCGATTATCAAAACGTGAATATTCAATCAAATGAAAGGGCCCATATAATGGTGGACGGAGATACATCTCGTGTAAACTCACACGAGATGCTTCTCGTGTAAGTTCACTAGAGATAAACTGAAAGAGAGTTCCTCAACCTACGGGAGGCATCAATGGCGTCACTAGGAATCCCTTTGAAATCAGAACGTCCTTTTCCAACAATCAATGCTCCAATCAAATCATCTGCACGAAAAAAATTCAACTAAATCAATCACAAACGCACAGGCAAACAAAGAATCAGATGATTGGGAGTTAGGGTTACCTGATTATCTGACAAAATCGAGTGAAAAGGGGTCGGAGGGGTGGGTGTGAATGCACCTGAAGGTGGATATTACTGTGAGGGGAGGGACGAAGGGAGAACCGATCAACCATTGAAGACCTGCTTCATTGTTGATGATGATCTCGTTCGCAGTGTCCATGGGTGAAGGATTGAAATTTTCCTGCGAAGTGTGTCGTGTGCATATACACGGGATAAGGGAGAACATCTCGTGTATACACACACGAAACGGGAAAGGGCAAAATTGGAATTTTTCATTCCCTGTATTTTTCATTCCCTGTATTTAGTATTTACCCTAATTTCCAAAAAACCCCTACATTTTCATCATCTTTTCCTCAGTTTCTTTATCTTGAACCACTACCACCCACCACCACCAACAACAAAAGCACCACCAATCCAAACCATCACCCACCTCCATCTCCGCAGTCTCAAACCACCATCTGTCAATCCAAAACCACCTCTTCCTCACTACCTCGCAGTCGACTCCCGGCGCACGCTATCTTTGTCGTCATCAACTTCCTCATCTGGTATTGCCCTCCCAATCCTACTCTCTCTCTGGATCATCTCCTCCTTCGTCCTTCTCTGATCTCAGTTGTTTTGTCTGCCTCCCTTAACCCAGATTCAAGATGAATCTAGACAATGGAATGGAAGGAACCCCAATCATTTACCATCTCCTCTCTTCCCCTTTTTCAACTTCATTAATCCTCAAGCCTTCATCTATCCAAATCGGACATGAATTTTTTAAATTGCATATTAAAGAAAAAGATCATTTGATTTCATTGTGTTTGTTTATTGAATCCGATTTGAAAGTTTGATTTGGGTTCTTTCATTAGATTGGATTTTATTTATGGTGTTTATTATTTATTTATTTTTGGCTGAGGATCGTAGGGCCCATTAACGAGATGTAAAAGTTATAAAAAGCCCAAGCAAGATACAAAATTTCACATAAATTCATCCTCACATAAACTTCTTCCCCGTTACTCTTATAACCAAGGATATAAGACTATTTATAATTAGGTATAAGAGTTTTTTTTTTTTTTGTCACAAATTTTCATATTTTTTTATAAAATAATAAAACACACTCCTATACCTAAGTTTATAAGACTGGAATTATTATTATATCTGTATATAAGATATAAGAGCCATTTGTTACCTCAAATTGTGAAAAAAATAATTCCTATATTTTAGGGTATAAGAGCTAACGATTACATGGGAAGGATTTTATGTGATTTTGATCTTAATTTTCAATAGTGTGTGAAATTTTGAATCTCGCTTGTACTTTTATAGAAAATGATTCAGGGAGAGGGGAAATCATGAAATTAAACATTTTTTTTTAAGTGAGAAATTTGATGGAGGCTGATGGTGGGATTTAAATCCAGGGGCGGAGCCAGGGGGGGGGGCAGGAGGGGGCACTCGCCCCCCCCCCCAGCGGCGGAAATGCAGTGGAAATTTTTTTTTTTGCACCCCCCCCATATTTTTGTTATATATGTATATATATAATTAACTTCAAGATTAATACCAGTGAGTGGTGTGGTTCAGCGGTAGAAGGGGTGAAGTTAAAGCCTTTGGTCGTGTTGTTCAAACCCTGCTACCTACATTTTCAATTAATTTTATTTGTCTTCCATCTTTGCTATTCTTTCTCTTAACAGTTTTGTTTTTCTCTTTCTCCTAATTTCCTCACATTTTTTCAATCTTAATTAATTAGTTAGGTTTTTCCCATTTTTTTTTTTTTTGGTCTTTCTTCCTATTATCCCAAGTTTAATTAGCAAATTTGATTTTCTTTTTTGTACGAGTAATATATTTTAATAAATTGTTTGCGTTAAATACTTCAACATTATTTCAATCGTTCTTTGAATTATTTACTTTTATCATTTTTGTTAACTAAAATACATTGTATTTCATGGATCCGACCCATTTTTTACTTGTCCGACCCGAAAATTTTTTTTCGGGGGCGCTGCCCCCGAACCCCCGTGTAATCTTACCCCCCCCTCGGCCAATTCCTGGCTCCGCCCCTGTTTAAATCCCTTTTAAGTTTTCTTTGTTATAGTTGCGTTTTGAATTGGTTTTGGTGGTGGGCGAAAGTGACGGATGGTAGTAGTGTGTTGATGCGGTGCTAATGGTGTTGGTGTTACTTGTGGTGGTGGTAGGGAGAGGAAGGTACGGCGGAAGAAGAATAGGGGTGGGGAGGGGTTTCAAGAGTGGCGTCGACGAATGGTGGTGGTGTAAGAAGAAGGAAAGGGAGGAAGAAGAGGCTAAGAAAGTGAGGGAAATAGAGAGGGTACCTTTAAAAGGTGGGGAAATGTGAAATATCTATTTTATCCTTTTAAAATTATATGTGAGACACACTGATGTTTTTAACAGAAGTTACATTTTTATATCGTATTGACAAAGTTGACTAAGATTGCAAAAAATGCAATGTTAGTGCAACTATGGAGTATATAAATATTAATTTTTCATATTTATAAAATCTAAAATATCAATAGTTATTACCCTCGAGATAAATTTGTTAATGAAACTTTTAGAAGTAGTCCGTAATACACCAGTAAACGACAGCATTGCTGGTTATTTGCAGGCCACAACCTTCTAAATTTATTTACTACTCTTATCCCTTCAGTCTACAACCTGCATCGCTTTAATCTTCTACTAGCCGAGACACAGACATTAGCTAGAGGCGACTGCCATGGAAGCTCTCAGAGCTTCATCTTTCTCCTCCTTTCAATTCACCAACACTTCAATATCACTTCCCTCAACCCAATTCGCCAAACCCGTTTCATATTTCTCAACATCCCATTTCATTTCCCTCATTATTTCACACCAGTAATTCCAAATTCAAGCTTTTAACCGCCATTTCTCCCCCTCCCGATTTGACCACTGACCCCGGAGACCCACCCGCTGAAGAAACTGAAATCGACAATCAAGAGGAGAAATTCGATTGGTTTTCGGAATGGTATCCGATCATGCCCGTCTGTGATCTTGATAAAAGGGCCCCACATGGGAAGAAGGTGATGGGCCTTGATGTGGTTGTTTGGTGGGATAGAAATGAAAGTGCATGGAAGGTGTTCTATGATAGTTGTCCCCATAGGTTGGCTCCACTTTCTGAAGGTAGGATTGATCAGTGGGGTAGGTTGCAATGTGTGTACCATGGTTGGTGCTTCGGTGGCGCCGGTGACTGTAAATTCATTCCTCAAGCTCCCCGTGATGGCCCTCCGGTAAGCATCACTAATCTGTTATTCCATACAGTTCTGAAAAGATCATCTTGATTACATACTATATCAGTCTCAGAATACTTGTCCATTTTCTAAAATTAAAACTCTATACAGAAGTAATGATATAATTAATATGGACAAGTAAAGGAAAGAAATTTATGGAGTCATGCTACAAGTTCAAAGAAATCATCAAATTTTGCTCACAAAAACATGTGTGACGGCTGTTGATTGAGATTATCATCATCTTAATGGCTGGGCTTATATATCCTAGTATGTAGCCAATCAACATATGCTACGCAAAATTTTGAATTTTTTGTTGCCTTAGCATTACTTATGTTAACAAAACAGACTAATTGATGATCTTTCTTATTCTATGTGAAAAGTGAATCTCGACTGTCTCTTTTATTTTTTATTTTTTTGAAACAAAGGGAGTATTAGTTTTATCCCCGTAACAAGACCAACTTGTTCCAAATGGCTTGGTTGTTAGTTCTCTTATTAAAACATCAATTTGAGAGTCAAATTGTGGGCTTAGACTCCATTTAGAACATCAAAAAATCTAGGGTTCATAGACCCAATGGCTAGTGTATAAAAATGATGAAGGGCCAACTGTTTTGTATGATGGGGATTTTCTTAACTCTTGCTATTCATTGAAGCAAGATAAAATACAAATCTGAAATTAAACATAGAACCTGAATTTGCAATGAAATGTGTTGAGTGTAAGCCAATAATGAAGTTTAATAGAAATTATGGATGATTTATTCATTGTAGTGTGAATTTTCATCTTTATGAATTAATTTAAACTTTTCAGGTTCATAAATCCCAGAAAGCTTGTGTAGCTGTTTATCCAAGTACGGAGCAAAATGGGATTGTATGGTTTTGGCCAAACACTGATCTTCAATACAAAGATATCCTGGCGACTAAGAAACCTCCCTACATACCAGAATTGGATGATCCATCATATGCTGTCTCATTGCTTTGCAGAGATATACCATATGGGTAACCCAAAAATATTAAAACATTTCTTTTCTTGTACTTCAGTTCGTCGGTAGTTTTAGTTATTTAACATGGTCACTTAGATTTGGAAAGGAAAAGGCTTCTTTAATTCCAAATGGCTGCATGAACACTTAGATACCTACTTCCAAATACACTTTGGGGAGCCGATGGTTTTCCTCTATATATGAAATGAAAATTATGTTTCGTATTCCAAGTTCTTCTAATAAGATAAAGGCTAAATTTTCAGGTATGAAGTTCTCATTGAAAATCTTATGGACCCTGCACATGTTCCATATGCGCATCATGGGATACTAAGAATTCCACGGCCCAAGGGCAGATAAGAACTTCTGTCAAAAGCATTGACCTTAATCAACCCCTCCAACTTACTCATCGTTTGTGAGTTTCCCCTAGCTAACATCAGAAATTTATTTCACTGTTCAGGCTGATCGAGAGGGGGGAATGCCACTTGACATACTTGTGCAGAATCTTAATAAAACTGGTTTTTCATCAAAGCAGGCTGTGTCCAGTTACCAATTTATAGCTCCTTGTGTGTATTATGGTGGTACTACGATTGGAGAAGATTCTGCGATGGAGTCCGCATCATTTTCCAAAGACACAGAGGTAATATGTGATATATTATACTCCGTCCCAAAAAAATGTCTGTTTTCTTTTATGCGTTTCTCTGAAAAATAGTTCCGTTTCTGAAAAAAAGGCTGTAGTTTTTGTGCGATTTTTCAAGGAGGTACAAGCAAGTAGAACTACATTCTTAAATGTTTACTTGTCAATAAGATAATCTTTTCGGGATGGAGGGAGCATGATGTCAACTACATTCTTCAATTTGCTTATACTTTGGGTTTTGGATGATTCAGATGCCATCGCCGAGTGTCACGCCGCGAAGAGTATTACTAGTCTTTATCTGTGTTCCAGTTAGTCCGGGTAATAGCAGATTGATCTTTTCCTCTCCCAGAAATTTTGCAGTTTGGGTTGATCGAGTTGTTCCCAGATGGATGTTCCATGTGAATCAAAACTTAGTTCTTGATTCAGACTTGTATCTTCTTCACGTGGAGGTAAATCCAACTCTTCTTTTGGGGTTTTGGGATAAGAATGCTTTGCATCTAGACCTCATCTGGTGCACAGATTTTATGATGCGGCTGTTTTAAGATGTAATTTTTCATCAAATGCAACATATTTTAGAATGCGCCTTTTTTCTTCATATAATGAGAAAACACACACAAGACAAGTCCTAAGTCATTCTGCATGTCCTGAATCTTGTGCTTTATGTAGGAGCGTAAGATACTCAATGCTGGCCCTTGTAACTGGCAAAAGGCTTGTTTCGTTCCCACAAAGTCTGATGCAGGTGTAGTCGCCTTCAGAAAGTGGTTAAATAAGTATGCTGGAGGCCAAATTGATTGGGGAAACATGTTTGGTGGAGCTTTGCCGCCCACCCCACCCAAAGAGCAGCTGATGGACAGGTGACTGAATTGGCCGTGCAATTTCTAACGATTATTTTCGACATTTGAATCCCCCTTTTACGAAACTTGTTTTTTCAGGTACTGGTCCCACGTAGTGAATTGCAGCAGTTGCAGCGTTGCTTATAAAGGCCTTAGTGCACTTGAGGTTGTGCTTCAGGTCTTCTCAGTTGCTTCAGTTGGACTAGTGGCTGCAACCAAGCAGGGGAATTTATCAGCTTTTACAAGAAACTCTCTGGTGGTTACAGCAATCGTTTGCTTTACAGCTTCAAGGTGGCTGTCTCATTTCATCTACAAAAACTTTCGCTTCCACGACTACAACCATGCCTTCCGCTAAGATTAGTTGTCTGATCCAAGAGGTAGAATATGAATAGATAAGTTTTGTAAATGGTTTCGAGTTGGTTTACTGGCACAATGTAGATAAGAGTCTGTGCAATGTACTTAGTTAGAAATCAAGAGTGGGAGAGATTAGAATTTTCTATATTCATTCCAATGTCTTCAATGGCTTTATATACAACCTAGAGATCTTGATAAGATCTTGATACAAATCAATCCCTTCAATTACGCTATCATTCCCTACAATTTCGCCAACTACTTGATATACACTATTAATCCCTATAATTACGCTAACTATTTGATATACATAAATAAGCACAAGCTATGTACAAAGAGATCGAGATATACATGAGATCATGCAGAGCTCTGGAGTAGATCTTGGTCTTGTGCGCCCCCAAGCGCCCCAGCGCCCATCCTTGGTTTGTTTCGGGGCCATTATTGGTCTTCTTCCAGCGCCCTAGCATGGTTTCTTCCGGCGCCCCTAGGGTGCCACTCCCCTAGGGTGCGCCTCTTCAATGGCGCTCCTCCAACCACCCCCCTCAAGTTGGAGCATGAAGGTCACAAATGCCCAACTTGCCAAGTAAGATAGTGAATTTTCAAGTCCTAAGCGCTTTCGTAAGTGATGGATATGTTTACATATCCATTTTATATGCTCTAAACTCTATTTATTGCAAAATTCCCGAGTAAAAAGGTAGTTTAATTGCTTTGGTAGTTTTGTTTTAGTTCAGGTTGAAAAGGGTGGATATTTGGAGGTTTAAAGTAAAGAAAAGATGAAAATATGGAGCGGAGCAAACTTTGGGGGACTTTAGAGGCATTTTGGAGCTGCAAGGACCTGTTGGGAATTTCCATGGCAAAGACTTGCTGAGAATTTGCTGAAGAAGGGAGAGATGTGGCTGCCCAAGTCCATTACCGCGGCCGCCCTAGTCTTGCCGAGCCTCTTGGGCGACCGCCCAAGTCCATTACGGCGATCGCCCTAGTTCCCTCGCCCAGGCCATTTTCCAAACAGATTGAATGCAATTTGGGGCCTCCCTCCATTGTTTTGACTGGGCCTTAGCCCCTAGTTTAAGCCCTAAGAAGCCTTGGTGTATCCCTTAGTATAAATAGAATAGTTGATATCATTTTTAGGATATCTATCATTCATTGAACAAAAGGAGGCAAGGGTAGAGAAAGAAAATTAGGGCTTTTATTTCTTCAAGCAAGATAAGTGTTTTTTATAATTTTCGTAATTAGTTTTGATTATTTAATGCTTAATATGTGTAGCTAAATTCTTAATTCTATGGATTGGATAGTAATTTAGCCATTTATGTTATGCCATTGATTATTTTATCTCATTAATTGATGTCTTGTTCATCTTTGCTCTTTTCATGAAAGTTTCTTGGATTAAAGTGTGGTTGATTCCTAATTTCTTCCTTTTAACTTTATGGGTGTCAATTTCTTATATTGATTTGGAGATTTTTGACTTAGACTTTTAATTACATGGGTTTTGGTTCATAAAATCTTTAAAGCTTAAAGCTTTTCTTTTTAATCACTTGGACTTGATTTGCGAAAAGTGATTGAGTATGATTAAATAGATTGAAATCCGGCCGCCTTACCGTCCCAATCTTTTCAATAGTGATTGAACCCAAGATTGAAATTAATATATTTTTCTAAATCAATGGCATAGTATTTTGTGATTAAATGAAATCCAATCCATGGAATCCTCTATTATTATTGTTTTAATCTCTATTTGAATTTGCTCTCTTTGTTTACTTGTTATTCCTAGATTTAATTTTAATTCTTGATCATTGTAGTTGTCTTTATTTTTCAAAACCACCCCCCCTTGGTTACCTTTCCTTTGTACACAATTTGAATTAACTTGGTCATACACATAGTCCTCGTGGATCGACCCTTACTTGCACACACGCTACACACGACCCTTGTGCGCTTGTGAGGTTTACTACGAGAGGGTATTGAAAATAACCCATCAAGTTTTTGACGTCGTTGCTGGGGACTTGCGGTCTTGAACAAGTTAGTTTGGATAGTATATGTTTGGGCGTCGTTCCTTGAACCCCTTGTTGACTCAAGCGAATAACGCCATTGATAGGTTCGAGAGGAGCTTAACTCCTACTCGTGGTTCCGGAACGGAGTCAGATACTTCGATTTCTAGGCTTTTTGAGGAATTAAGTGAAGGTAGCTATTCTTGTGAAGTGAGTAATTCTTCCACCGGGGAAGAAGAATAAAATTTTTAAATGGCGGAAGAGGTACCCCCGACCATGAATGACTTTCTTAGACCTAAGGTTGACACCGCCATCTCTTGCATTGTCCTCACCGAGGCGGCAAAGAATCATGAGATAAAAGGGCAATATTTTAACATGTTGCATAACTTTTATGGGCACCCTTCCGAGGAGGCCCTAAGCTTCCTAAAGGAATATCTCATGACTGATCCAGGCTTTCCGGGACGAGTGGGTGTCACCGAAGAGCAATTTAGACTCAAGTGCTTCCCTTTTGCCTTGAAAGGGGCGGCAAATAATTGGTTGATGTACCTTCCCCCTACTAGCAAAACAACATGGGTACAATTGCATGATGCTTTCCTTAGGAAATATCTCCCTCATTCCCTTTTAGGTAGCATTAGACAAAAGATCATTACATTTCAACAAGACCCGGGAGAGGCCTTTCATGAGGCTTGGGATAGATTTAAGATGATTCTTATGCAATGCCCTCATCATAACTTTCCCTTGCCAATTTTGCACCAAACTTTTTATGATGGTTTGAATCCCACGAATCAAACTATGGTGGATAATGCGGTTGGGGGAAATCTAAGCTACAAGACCCCGGATGAGACCCAATCGCTTTTTGAAATGTTGGGAGCCAATTCTCAACAAAAGGGTACAAGGGTTAGGGGCATGCATGATTTGAATTCTAATGATGATATGGCTAGGCAAATGGCCATTTTGACACAAAAAATTGATAAATTGTCTATGCAAGGTGCTTCTTATTCAAGTGCTAATGTGATTAATGATAGTTGTGCTTATGGTTGTGTAAATTCCCATGCTACTCATGATTGTCCAAATGGTCCGATGTCTGGTAATGAATAGGTGAATGCTATGCAAGGTGGTTATGTGCAAGGCAATCAAGGATATGACCAAATATCTCCTCAATTCAACCATGGAAATCAAGGATATGGGCAAAGACCCCCTCAAAATAATCCTTATAGCAACTCATACAATCCAGGGTGGAGAAATCACCCAAATTTCTCGTGGGGAGGCAATCAACAACAACAACACAACAAGCCTCTCCACCCACAACCTCCTCCCGGATCATATGAGCAAAAGAAGGAGCCATGGGAAATTGCCATGGAGCAAATGAGGGCGGAAAGTCAACAAGCATCTAAGAATCATGAAGCGGCCCTTCAGAAGTTGGAAACCCAACTTGGTCAGTTGGCGGAGGCCCTCCAAAGTCACAAGCCCGAAACTTTCCCAAGCTAAGGGCATCATGCGAAGGCAATAATCACACTTCGAAGCGGAAAGCAAATAGGTGAGGAGGTAATTTCTCCTACTTCTTCCCCCTCCCCTAATGATATGCATGATGAAGTTTGTGTTGAGGATGAGTGTACAAATGAATTGGGGGAAAAATCTATTGCTACTTCTCCAACCCCCAAGGCATATGTACCTCCCGTACCGTTTCCCGGTAGATTTCTAAGGAACAAAATGGACCAACAAATGAAAGAGTTGATGGACATGTTCTCGAAGGTGAACATCAACCTTCCATTGTTGAATGTCATCAAAAATGTGCCGGCTTATGCCAAGTTCTTTAAAGAAATCAATTCTCGGATACATAAGTATGGGAAAGATGAAAAAGTTTTAATGGGAGAAAATGCTAGTGCCGTGGTACAACATTGTCTTCCACCTAAGTTGAAAGACCCCGGAAGCTTTATAATTTCCATCACTTTGGGGGATTCAAATAAGGTGAAAGCTATGTTAGATCTTGGTGCTAGTATCAATTTGCTGCCTCATTACATGTATCTTGAGTTGGGTTTGCCTGAGCTAAAACCCATCATAATGGCCTTACAATTTGTCGATCGCTCTATCAAGAGACCTTTAGGCATTGTGGAGGATGTGTTAGTTCAAGTGGGTTCTCTTATTGTTCCCGTTGATTTTGTTGTGTTAGAGATGCCTAAGAGTGTAGGTAATGGCCGTGATTCGCCCATCTTGCTTGGGCGTCCCTTTATGGCCACAACCAACACCATCATAAATGTAGGAAATGGGACATTGTCTATGGCGGTAGCTAATGAGAAAATTGAAATTTCGGTTTATGATGCTATGCATAACCCCATAGATGATGAGAATTCGGTTAACTTTCTTGATTTAGTTGAAGAGTGTGTCAATGATGTTATGTGGTATGATAGAGATTGTGAAGAAATTGAGAGATTGTTGAATGGCTGTGAGAATAATAGGGATAATGTGGGTTCCCACTTGTTGGCCATTGAAGATAAGGTCGATAAACATCATCCTTGTGATGGCCCATATCACACCCTAGGCCACTTCAATGAGAGGTTGGCGCCGTCGGTTGAAATTCCCCCAATCCTTGAGTTAAAAACACTCCCTTCAAACTTGAGATATGCTTTCCTAGGAGAGAATGAGATCCTTCCCGTAATCATTGCTTCGGACTTAACCCTAGAACAAGAGGCCCAATTGCTAATAGTGCTCCGTAAGCACAAAGATGCCATAGGGTGGACTTTGAAAGACATCAAGGGAATTAGTCCCTCAATGTGCATGCATAAAATTCATCTTGTGGAAGGGGCAAAACCGTCTAGGGAAAGGCAAAGGAGATTGAACCCTCACATGGAGGAGGCGGTGAGAAAAGAAGTTCTTAAACTTTTAGATGCGGGTATCATTTACCCGGTAGCCGAGAGTGAATGGGTAAGCCCGGTTCAAGTGGTGCCCAAGAGAGGTGGAATCTCGGTTGTTCAAAATGACAAGGGTGTAGAGGTTCCAATCCGGGAAGTGACGGGTCTTCAGATGTGTATTGACTTGAGGAAGTTAAATGCCGCCACCAAGAAAGACCACTTCCCATTGCTCTTCATTGATCAAATTTTAGAAAGGTTGGCGGGTCGCTCCTACTATTGCTTCTTGGATGGTTTCTCGGGATATAACCAAATCCCCATTTCTCCCGAGGACCAATCCAAAACCACCTTTACTTGTCCATTTGGTACTTTTGCTTATAGGAGGATGCCCTTCGGGCTTTTTAATGCACCGACGACCTTTCAAAGGTGCATGACCTCCATTTTCTCCGACATGATTGAAAGGTGTGTTGAAGTGTTTATGGATGACTTCTCCGTTTTTTGAGATAGCTTTGATTGTTGCCTCAAAAACTTGACTTTCTGTTTTGAAAAGGTGTTGTGAAACCAATTTGACCCTAAGTTGGGAAAAGTGTCATTTTCTTGTTAAGCATGGGATTGTGTTGGGGCATATTGTGTCAAGTAGGGGGATAGAAGTAGATAAAGCTAAAATAGATGTTATTGCTAAACTTCCCCCTCCCATTTCGGTTAAAGGAATTCGGAGCTTTCTTGGGCATGCGGGTTTTTATAGGCGTTTTATAAAAGATTTTTCAAAAATTTGTAAGCCTTTATGTAACCTACTTGCCAAGGATACTGAATTTGTTTTTGACCAAGATTGTTTGAATGCTTTCAATGTGCTTAAGGAAAAGTTGACAAGTGCTCCCATCCTCTCTATTCCCAATTGGTCTCATCCTTTCGAACTTATGTGTGATGCGTCCGACTTTTCCATTGGGGCTGTCTTGGGATAAAGAGGGGATAAATTACCTCATGTAATCCACTATGCTAGTAGGACCCTAAATGATGCGCAAATGAACTACACCATAATCGAGAAAGAGTTTCTTGCAGTGGTGTTTGCTTTAGAAAAATTTAGGTCATACTTGCTAGGGTCTAAGGTAATCATTTACTCGGACCATGCGGCTTTGAAATACTTGCTTAACAAAAAGGATGCTAAACCTAGACTTTTAAGATGGATGCTTTTGCTTCAAGAGTTTGATATTGAAATTAGAGACAAGAAAGGGTCCGAAAATGTAGTGGCAGAACACTTATCTAGGCTAGAGGACTATACTTTTCATAATATTAATGGAGAAGTGATTCCGGTGAATGAGAACTTCTTGGATGAACAACTCCTTGCCTTGAATGTCCATGAGCCTTGGTATGCGAATCTAGTGAACTATATTGTGTCAAATTTGATGCCACCTCACTTCACAAAAGACCAAAGACGAAAGTTTAGGTCGGATGTGAAGAATTACATTTCGGATGACCCCTACTTGTTTAAGATTTGTCCCGATAAGCTCTTGAGAAGGTGCGTTCCCGAACATGAACAAGAAAGTGTGCTTAAATTTTGTCATGACCTCCATTGTGGTGGTCACTTTAGTGGCCAAAAGACCGCGAGGAAAATCTTTCAAGCGGGACTCTATTGGCCCACAATTTTTCAAGACTCCTTTCATTATAGCAAAAGATGTGATAGGTGTCAAAGAACCGGTGGCATTGGTAAGAAAGATGAGATGCCCCAACACTGCAATCTTGTTGTTGATATTTTTGATGTTTGGGTCATTGATTTATGGACCCATTTCCCCCGTCCCATGGTTTTGCGTATATTCTTGTTGCGGTTGATTATGTTTCTAAATGGGTGGAAGCTATTGCCACCCGGACTAATGATGCTAAAGTTGTTGCAAAGTTTGTTTGTGAATGCATCTTAGGTAGGTTTGGAGTTCCAAAGGCAATCATAAGCGATCAAGGTACACACTTCACCAACCGGCTCTTTAACAAGGTCTTGAAGAAATATGGGGTGGTCCACAAGCTTGCCACCACCTATCATCCTCAAACATTCGGGCAATTTGAAGTGAGCAACCGGCAAATCAAAGCCATTCTTGAAAAGACGGTTCGACCCAACCGAAAAGATTGGGCCATCAAGTTTCATGATGCACTATGGGCCTACCGAACCGCCTACAAAGCTCCCATTGGAATGAGCCCATACCGAATTGTATATGGGAAGGAATGCCATTTGCCCATAGAAATGGAACACAGAGCTTGGTGGGCCATCAAAGAGCTCAATATGAATTTGAATGCGGTGGGAGAAGAAAGAATGCTAACTTTGAACGAGTTGGATGAGTTGAGGCAAGATAGTTATGCTAGTGCTAAGACTTACAAGGAGCGCACCAAGAGATACCACGATAAACACTTGAGGCTGAAAGAATTGAGGCCGGGTCAAAAGGTGCTCCTATTCAATTCGAGGTTGAGACTTTTACTTGGAAAGTTGAAGTCCAAATGGACGGGTCCTTTTGAGGTGGTGACGATCTTTCCACATGGAGCGGTGGAGCTCAAAAATTTTGGAACCGGTAACTTGTTCAAGGTGAATGGCCATCGCGTGAAGCCTTATATCGAAGGGGTACCAATTAATGTGGATTTGGAAGTGGTGGATCTTGTTGACCCGGAAGGGGTCAACTAATTCTCTTGTGCTTGCCGTCGAGCTAAACGACCAAAAACAAAGCGCTCGTTGGGAGGCACCCCAACATGGTATGACTTTAATTGCTTTTCGTTTTTAAATTTCGTCTTTTATTTTATGTCTTTTACTTTTCATCTCCTCCCCTCCCGAAGTTGAGTTTTGCTTTCTTTTGGTTTTCATGCCATGAGGACATAGCAATATTTAGGTTTGGGGGTGGTAGTATATTTATCTAAAAAAAAAATCAAGTCAAATTTTGTTTTCCTCTCATTTATTGAGAGGAAGTGTTTGAACTACAGTGACCTGAGCCTTTTTCAATGAGTAGTCCGCTCATTGTTTTGGGGATGTAGGCAACCTTTGGTGCGGTCAAAATATTTTACCAAAGTAGAGTAATTTAGAGTAGTTAGTTTTGTTTTAAATTGTTGAATTATTGAGTCATCCGAAAGAATCTCCCTAAGTTTGTGGGTTTATAGGAAAGTGTTTATAGTGTCACCCTCGAAAAACATGTTAATTTTATGTCATTTTTTATTTTGCATCAATAGGTATTATGCTTTGGTGTTTTGTTTTGTGGTGATTTGCAGAATTTTAAGCTCAACCATTGAAATTTTGGGCAATGGGACTGAAGCTGAATGGAAGGGGCTAAAATAAAAAAAAAAATTCTGGCTGAAATAGAAGTTTGGGCGACCACCCAAGCGATTAGGGCGACCGCCCAAGTCAAGCCGAGGCATAAGGGCGTCCGCTGAAGTGGTTTAGGGCGATCACCCAAGAAGGGCCGAAGGTCTACGGCGGTCACCCAAGTGACTAGGGCGGCCGCCCAAGATGGTCAAACCTAGTCAAAATCTTCCAAAACCCTTGTGCGCTCACTCTCTCTTTTCTCTCATTGCAGCGTACAACCTCTCTCTCTCTCTCTCATTTCGAATTTCTCTCTTCTCTCTCTCTCTAAATTTCTTCACTTATCTCTAAGAATCTACCCAACAAAGCTCAAAATCTTCCATCACTCTTCACCAAATATTCTTCCCCTCACCATATACTCCCTCTGAACTGAAATCTCCTCCTTAAATTAACACTTTGAAGCCATTATTGAAGAAATTTTCCAAAGTGAAAGAAGAAAATGGGTTTGTTGATTTCGTGAGGCCTAGCACGAATTAAAGAAAGATTCTTGAAGGGAAGCATTTCTAGTTCATACTCCGCTCACTCCGGTCATCTTCTCGAACTCCAGTGAACTTTCCGGCGAACTTTTCGGCCAACTTCCGGCGACCCCAATTGTTCAAAGTAAGCTCATTCTTCATTCATTTTGCACTGTCTAGCTAGGTTTTGATAGAAATATGTCGAAAAAGCAAAAGACTACCAACGTAATTGGCCTGAGTCACCCTCCATCGGATAAACACAAATGGGTAGGGAAAATGGCCGAGCAATTTTTTATAATTTGGGAAAAAGTTGGATTCAATGTGGAAGGGGAGTTTGATTTTGCTAATATGGGTCTTGACCACATTGTGACAAAATATAAATGGAAAAAATTGGATAGCAAATTGTTGAATGTTGGGTCAAGTGTGTTAGTTAGGGAGTTTTATGCGAACATAGCGGAATTAGGACACACCGGAATGTCTTATGTCCGGGGTAAACATGTAAATTATTCCGCGGAAATGATTAATGATTTTTTCTCCATGACTAGCGACACACTCGGTTTGGAATGTGAGTTCACCAAGGCCATGATGCAAATCAACAGGGGTAATTGGAAGTCACACATGCACTTGATTCTTGACACATTTGTTGGCCTTGATGTAAGCCAAATGAAGGATGGAACTATAGTTTTAACGAAAAATTTGTCGGAACCATTATGGTATTTACATCGCTTCATCTGTGAAAAGATTTTGCCAAGCAGTCATTTTAACAAAGTGACTTGGAAGAGGGCGATACTAATGCATTTGATTTGGCAAGGCAAGTACGTCAACATGGGACGAATTATTTCCGATGAAATTTGGCATACGTCAACGGACTTGAACAAGACCAATCATAATTTCCCTCTTTTGATCATTGCCTTGTGTGGAAAAGCCAAAGTGGATTTGAAGGAAGAGAGGACCAAAGATTTGAAGTCCAAGAGTGGAGTCAATTGGAAATCTTATAAGGAGAAGAGCTACCCAATAAGGAGTGTAGCATCATCTAGTATGGGTGAAGGCAGTTCTCGGGGGAATGATGAGATGGAAATGGATAGGATCAATGAGGAGGGAGAAGAAGAAGAAGAAAGTGAGGATGAAGAGGCGCAAAGAAAAGAGCAAGTTAGAGAGGGATTCATGAGGAGATTTGATTAGAGTATAGCTTCTATTCAGGGGCGTTTTGACGAGATTGATGAGAGGGATAGGGGGTTTGGCATCCAGTTGAGTTCACTTACTGAGACTGTGGGCCAGCTGGTGTTGCAGCGGAGAGAGGAAGCCGAGGCGGCCCAAGCTTGGAGAGTCCAGCAAGATTCGGATGCCCAAGCACATTGGGCTCGTCAGGAGGCTATGCTTCAGCAGTACTTGAGCCGGTTGCCGGCCCCAGATCAGAGCCAGAATTCTAGTGGTCAGTGGGGCCACCCTCCTTTTCTCCCGCCCTAGTCAATGGTTGAGGTATCCCGCCCTTATCTTTTCACTATTTTTTTTATGCATTAGAGACAATGCATGCTTTAGGTTTGGGGGTGTGGGGTACTTGATATGTTTGCTTGATTCACCATGCTAGTTAGGATTTATTGCTTTTGTAGGTAGGATTTCATGCTTTTGTAGTTAAAAAAAAATAATAATAATAATAAAAAAAAAATTGGTTGTGTAGTTTATATTTCGGGTTGCCACCCAACGTCCATGATGATTCGAGCGTTATTTGTGCATCTTCTATTCAATATAAACATAAAAGTGGGATTGTATTTGATTATTCAAGGCAAGATTATTGTCACCACACACTTCTTTTGCACGGGTCCTTGTTATTGAACTAAGTGCCATTTAATTAGCACTTAACATTCTCGGGGGACCTTAGAACATGGTTGCACGGTTGTCAATATCACGTCAAGAGGTTATGTATGGTATATATGGCTACTTAGGGACCCCTTTTCTGGACCTTTCGGCTTTCTAGTCACCAAATAAAATCATCCCTTAGTTTCCTTTTTGAGCCTTGATTATGAATGGAATCTCTTCCTTGTGGGGAGATTATATTAGACCGCCATTCGCCTTCATTTCAATCCGCATTTTCTTACCCTTTTTACATCTAGACTAGAATTTCCTTACCCTTTGAGAGGTGGACTAGGGAATGATGGGATTTGTGGGACATATTTGGGAAGTGAGGCAAAGAGTGAAAATGGGTCACAAAAAGGCCAAAGCAAAGAGTGAAAATGGTATTCTTGAGACCAAAGGGAAACAATGGACAAGTTTGGGATTATATGGAAAATAGGGGCAAGGTAAAAAAAAAAAAGAAAAAAAGAAAAAAAGAAAAAAAGAAAGAAAAAAAAGGGGGGGTTGTTTATGTTCATGTATATATCCTGTATGTATATATATTCAAGTAAAAAAAAAATTGCTTGCCCCTTATGTTGTGTAAAGTCAAAAGATTGGTGCTAGTAGTACTTGAGGTAATGTCAACAACCCCAAGTGTAGTATTGTCAAAATTTAGGTTTGGGGGTTGTGACATTGGGTTCTTTGGGTGAGCGGAGAAATGAAAGGTTGAGTGAGGAGAGAGGTTCATATTTGAGAGAGAAGACTCTCTAGTTCACTTTCTCACCTTGGTTTATTTGCATATTTATGCCTTTCATTGTAACCGTGAACCTAGCCCCGCAAATTGGTCGCATTTGAACTCTTGAGCCATATCATTTCGTTTTCACTACCAAGTAACCGGGTTGATAACCGTGTAATTGTGCATATAGTCCCCTTTGTGCTATTTTAATGCACCATCTATTATACTAGATCTAGGGCATGACATAATGCTTTTTTAAACAATCTTAGTTCATGACAATGACCCCATGTACATTCTTGCACGGTGAAAATAATCATGTTTTGAAATAAGTAAATGCAATGGCAAGTCTATGTTTATGTTCATGCACAATGTTTATGCGTGGTGTAGAATTCTGAGACTTGCGGGTGGCAAACCTTTATGTGAGTTGGATGACCAAAGTTTTTTTTTATGCTTGTTATTTATGCTAGTTTATGTTTAGTATCTGAGTTGAGGTAGTGTGAATGTGTGCCCAAATTCTAAATTTTGTGTTTTTTAGATAGGATTCACGCGAGTTTGAAAACATCCGGTTTAATTTGAAAAACGGAGTCGCCACGCCATTTTGATTTCCTCAAAACTTTGAAAAAAAGGTTTTTTATGGGTTCGGAGGTTAAGTTACCCCTTGGGAAGAACGGATCGTCGTTCACCCAAGGTGCCTTGCCGTAGCAAGTCTCCCTAGATTCCGTTTATCTTGCTTGCTTGGGTGCTTTCTTGTGTGCATGTGTTTGAATAAAAGGGGAGGGAATGTCCCAAGTTGTCTTCCGGACGTACAAACCATTTGTTGGTTGTCGCTCGGGATTTCTTGAATTTTATGTATTCGGGATTTTGATCTCGTCCTCATCTTGGACTTGTGATCATCGCTTTTTAACCTCGGGACTTGCGTGATCGAGAGAAAAACTCTCTTTTATAGTCCAAAATGAGGTTCTTTAGGAAAGGAGTGACCTTAGCCCATCAATCCTACACCTTAAGACGATTGAGCTTATATATGCTTCATGCTCGTCTTAAGTGATAATCGGAGATATAGGGTTCAAGGTTATCCCTTTCTAAAGAGATTATGGCACCTTTTATGGAAGAAACGATGTAAAGATAGGATCTTTACACCGGTCCTTTCCGAAGGTTGCTAATGGGGCCATGGGGGAATGCATGTTTTAAGATAAAAATGACATTTTTAAGGAAAATATGACATTTTTGGATACAAAGGATGATATTTGGTTTGCAAAGGATGCTATTTATGTAAAGAAATGATTTTAATGCAAATGATGCAACTTTATGTGGAAAAATAGCAATTTTAGGTACAAATGATGCATAAAGATGTTATTTTGAAAACAAAGGATGCTAATTTGATGTGAAGAAATGATTTTAATGCAAAGGATGCAACTTTATGTGGAAAAATAGCAATTTTAGGTACAAATGATGCATAAAGATGTTATTTTGAAAACAAATGATGCTAATTTGATGTGAAGAAATGATTTTGAATGCAAAGGATGCATTTTTATGTATGAAAATGGGTTTTAGGTGCAAAGGGTGCATCTTTAATATAAAAAGAGATTTTAAGAGCAAATGATGCTATTTTAGTGTGAAAAATGCCTTTTTGATGAAAAAGATGTTCTTTTGATGCAAATGATACTACTTTATATGCAAATATCATAGTTTAAATGCAGATTGATATCTTGGAAAAGGTAAAAATCAGATTACGGGGCTGAGAAGATGAAGGTTACGCGGCTAAAGTTGTCGCGTGACATAGGTTGCCTATGTCGCGTGACATACTTAGCCACTTGCAGAGACCTTAACAACTGGGATTTGCAGAGGCAACAAGGCATTAATATAGCCAAGTTACTTCACTGATAGATCTCAAAGAACATGTATATGAACATTTCAAGGGAGTGTGGAAAGGTAAAAACCAGATTACAAGTGAAAAGATGAAGTTTTACGCAAGGCGCCAATGTTGTCGCGTGACATAGGTTGCCTATGTCGCGTGACATACTTAGCCATTTGCAGAGACTTTCATGAGCCACATTTGCAGACACAGCAAAGCCACATTCTGGGCAAGTTGCATCACAAATGGGTCTCAGAGATCAAGTATTTCAATAGTGAACACTTCAAGAGGGTGTGGATATGAGGGATCCATACTCATCTCGAGTGTTCATGCAAAAACAATGTCAACCCAACAGTATTACATGAAATGATGTGCAAATAGATATGGATCTAAGTAATATGAGGCTAAAGCATGCAACTTTAATCAAGATACATCATTATCCACACATTTAGAATAGAGATTTCATATACAAAGGAGATAGAAAGAGGAAAAGGGTAGAAAATCGTTACCCTTGAAGACCACGACTTCCTATATCAAGTTAGATATAGGAGCCTTCAAAACAGCAACCTTCAGATCTGATATCAAGCCTTGGTTCCGTGAGAACCTTTGTTTCTTGAGGTGTATAGGAAGTGTGTGTGGGATTGGTTGAATGGTGAGTGATTTGGGAAGATTAGTGTGTGTTTTGGGTGTGTATGGGAAGAGAGAGTAGGCTCCTGGGCGTATTCTTGGTAGAGTGGCACTGAGGAGTGAAAAAGGGGTGCCTAAAATGAGAGGTGCAGGCCTCTATTTATAGGCTGCATAGTAGTGGCTTAGTATGTCGTACGACATAACAAGCCATAACTGTGGGCTCCCCAACCCGGAGAGTCCAAACTAAGAAAGACAACCTAAAATTTTTGAAAACTTTTTAACTTAACTTAAAATGAAACTAACTTTAACTTTTAACATTCAAAAGCTAACTTGGGTCATCTCCACTTGGAGGAAAGGGGATAAAACATTAACTAACTTTCAAACCAACTTATTTACAACATTTACAAAAGTTTCTACAGTTTAAGTTTGAGACAAAGTTATATATATACATCAACTCCACCAAGGAGCTAAACCAAAATACAAAGTCACATCCCATCTAGGACAACCACATACCCAACAAACCAAAAGACTCGCACAAACTCCTCCCCGTCCTCACTGGCCGGTCCACCTGTCTCAGCACAATCTAAAACAGTAAAGGGAGAGGGGTGAGAATAAATCTCAATAAGCTATTATGAATGCAACAATATGCCAAGTAAGATGCAACACATAACAAGGTACATCTCACACATAGGTAAAACAGTAAACACCTTCCGTTACCTTTGTTTACCTTTCCCGTCTGAATCATAAGTCGTATCACGGTGGAAGTAAACTCCACTCATGCTGTGAATGCATTTTCACCAGAACCAATATCATATAATGGAGAGAGCTATTGTAATAACTCCTCTCTTGTGAACTGCTTAGGCATATTCACGTCTTATAAGACCCGTTTTTCAGGTAAGATATAAGACATCAGCATTTCTATGAACTGACTGCACATATCCATAGAAGCTGAACCCCAGTCTGTGGCCACAGAGGTGGAAAGGTCACAGATATAATGTAATTCGAGCACCTTATGGAACAATTTCTCATAAGTGATCGTATTCCATTATACCCCCAAACATCAGCTGATATAAACAAATTCAAGTACATAATAGATACTTGAAATTAAATCCACACATTGGGATATCCATATATATAACATGGGAATACTACTCATGTCAACCCATCACAATAGTGAACTTACATTAAAAACACTATTGAATAAATGAACCCAATAACATGATACTAATATTCAAGATCAAGCCACATAAGTAGTGCAACATGTATTTATACACTATGTGCACAACCAACGATGAATGTGAAATTAAATACGGCTACAATAAATAATAAGTAAGCCCATATTCTCATTACACCATATTGAACATCTTCTATACAGAGTCCATATCATTTTACCAAGTTTTGACAACTTTGGTTAAAGTTACCAATCAAGCCTTTCAACCCTTTTTGGAACAATATTTAAACATCTTCCTCTTATTCATTTTAACCCAGAAAGACATCATTGTGTAGCTAAAGTATTCTACTTTAATCTATGTTAAAGAGGGTTCAATTATGTTCTAAGTTTAATAGGTTTCTAAGCCTTCAAAGTTGAATCAGAATTTCCAATGCAGGGCACGACTCGTGCCCACGGGCACAATTCGTGCCTTTTCCCCTCCATTCTAATCAGAACGACTTAGGTATTTTCCACGAGTCGTTGTCACGACTTGGCCAAGGGCACGACTCGTGCCCCTTGGCACGACTCGTGCCCCTTGGCACGACTCGTGCCAAGGCCAAAGTCAGGTACCAGAATCAGAACACCAGCAATTGACCAAAACCCAAGTCCATACTATTACATCCTCTGTTTCAAAGTGACCAAATTCAGTACCCAAATTAGTAATACTACTCCCAAACATTTCCATACCCTTTCCAAACTACTCCAACACCAAACAACATCATTTTAGTACCAAATTATATATTAACTTGCCATGTAACCATTGATATCAAAGCATTAACACCATAACATGAATATTAATCAATTTTCTTGCTATTTCAACAACCAACCCATTTCATTTCAATTTCACTTTTCAAACCATGCTTACTAATTAAAAGTGTTCTAATGAATTAAAATGGTTTCAAATACATTTATACCTACTAAAAGGTTTCACATATTTCAATGCTAGAATTTAAACTAGGCGGCGATAATCTTCAATTGGGACCAAGGAAGTAACGCAAAGCATACTATACTCTTGCTAAAAAAAAAAAAATAGTATTGGTTTCCTGTAAAACGCATAATTATTATTTCTTTTACTAGTCCTCCTCAACTCAAATGCTAAAAATCCATAAGCATGTAACTGTTTAGCTGCATATTTTTATTTGTAGAAAGTGGCTATTTTTATTATATACCCATCACAATCAGAAATGGACCCGGGCGGTTACACTAAAAGAGTCCCCTGTTAATGCTTATGTAAGCCTCATATTATTACACAACTCCTCTACTATAAAACTTCTAGTATGTACCAAAACAACATTTCAACCATAATTACTCCTTTCCACTTCCATTAACCCCAAATCATGACTTAGCTCATTATACTAAAATTTCCACTTCAAAATTTTACTCCTAAATACAAAACTACTTATATAAAACATCATAATCAAGTTTAAACAATCCATGCACAATTATTAGAAACGAAATCATAATAACTTACCAATTAATTCGAAAAATAATAAAATCTTTCTTCGGTTAGATGCGATCCCCTCGGCTTCCCGAACATTTTGGTGAAGACGGATCGAAGAACGGAACAACAGTTAATTTATAATAATTTATGGAATGAAAATCTATGTTAAGGTTATTCTTGTTTTCTCCATGGAAATCCCAAGAGAGAAAGGAGAAAGAGCTCAGGAAGAAAATAACTAATTCCTTATTGTTGTGATTTTTTATTTTTTTAAAACTTGTCATGAGTCATTCTACTTTAATAGATTAAATCCCCATTTAACTTACACCTCATCCATATCCATAGCCACGTGAAGTACTCACTTGCTGTTCATTTATTTCCATGCAACTAAAACACAAAGAGGCCCAATTACTTTTGTACCTTTATAATTCCTCCGTCTCATAATAAAATGCTATTTATCCAAAAATTACTACTTTACTTTTACTATTCTTATTTCTAAATCGAACACTTATTATTTTACTACACCACTCCTAATATTTTCAAAATGCCATTAAATAATTATATTTAATTTATTAACATAATTAAAATATCATATAAACTATTAAAATGTTAAACTAAAACATAATTGCCACAATTAAAATGCGAAACAATAAATAATATAAATTGTACGTCATCTACATGTGCTCAACACGTGCTAAAATGGTGCCTAGGATTAGGGTCGTGACACTCACTCCCCCTTAAATAAAATTCGCTCCGAATTTTAAACTTGCTTACCTGAATGATCAAATAAAGAAAGTTACTTCTTACGCAACTCAGATTACAACTTCCAAATAGCTTCCTCGACGACATGATTCTTATACACAAGTCAAATCCGCTTGAATATCATTGATTGAAGAACTCCGTACAAACAGAGGATCATAAAGACATCGAAGGTTAAATAGACTTCTCACGTTGAAAGGAAATCCATCATACAACACGCAATCTGTTCTCAAGAATCTGGCTAGTCTTCTCTGTCTGCCCAACGGTCTGAGAATGAAACGCATCATTAAAACTTAACTTGAAACTCAAACCTTGCACACAACTTTTCAAAATCGCAACGAATCCCAGATCCCAATCTGATACAATGTTAATTGGTACTTCACAAAATCAACAAATCTCTCGCATGCATAATTGCTTTAATTTCTCCATCGAATACTTCACTGATATAAGTAGAAACGACTGACTTGATCAATTTATCCACTATACTCACACGCCCCCATCTTCATCGACGTCAAAGATAGTCTAGTTACACATCCATCGTAATGCTTTCCCATTCTAATCTTCTAACCCATCTTCAAATCTTGATACATCTTCGCACTTTTCGGATGAATTGCAACTCTAGATTTATGGTCTTTCTCTAAAACTGATCTTTTAATCTCTTACAAAGACGGTAAACCAATTTTGAGTTGAAGGTTAAAGTTCCATCCTTATTCAATACAAAATCCTCGGTCTTCCATCTTGAAACGATCTGATAATCCTCTTAAAGTCTGAATCAGTTTATTGAATTTTCGTAAGGTCTCCATATTTATAGGTGTAGCTTAAACATTCGCAATAATATCTCACCTTGTTACTCAAAGAATATACATGTTGACACATAAGCCTTTCGGCCAATCGCATTTGCAATCACAATAACTTTCCCTGATGATCTGAAATAACTCCATCAAAGTCTTTTAATAGTTCCACCCATCACTTCGGCCGGTTGATCACTTTCCTTTCGAATACTAAATACTTCAAACTCTTAAGATCAGTAACAAATCTCAAATGAAGCTTTTAATAGATAAAATTTCACTTATTTAACGCAAAATAATCGCAACCATTTCCGAGTCGATAATAGGATAATTCTGCTTTGCCGAAGTTAACTTACTTGAAGCATACGTTATTACTTGCCCATCTGCATACTAACACAACCCAGCTTTCCTTTGACGCGCAACTAAAAAATCGCAAGGTTCTTGCATCCATCAGGTAGGGTAAGGATCGGAGCTACAATCACTCTTCTTCAATTTGATAGAACTGGTTCCTCTCAATTCCCCACCCTTGATACCTCCATCTGAGTTAACTTAACCAACGGTTCTACAATTCTCAGGAATTCTTTGATAATCCTTCGGTAGCAACTTGTCAACCGAAAAGACCCCGAACTTCTTCCACTGACGACGGTTGCTTCCACTTAACCACGACCTCAATTCTTGTAAGATCCATGGTAACATCCGAGCTTAAGACTATAGAACCCATAGTTGAAATCTTCTCGAGCTAACGCACACTTACTAAACTTCACAACCAATGGCCCTTCACAAAGGACAATTAACACAATTCGCAAATGAATTTCATGATCTTTTCAAACTTTACTTGGACAAAGAGAGATCATCCATAATAATTACCCCCAAAGCCACCAAGATAAAGATTAAAATTTCAGCTTATCCTAACCATAAACAACACATGTTGTATAATAAAGAACTTCTTATTCAGGTCTAACACATCACAAATAACGTTCACACTTTTTAATCAAAATTTTCAACCTTTAAGGCATATATAAAATGAATACCACATAAAGGCTCATCTATATCAAGTACAAGTATAGGCAGTTTAGGAATAGAAAAGGAGACTCGCTTCTTATAATAGCCTACCAATACACAACAACTACTTAACCAATCTAGGTCAAGTATACATCAAAATCACCAATTGGTAATCATACCAAATCAACTGGCAGTACATGCCCAAAATAACCACAACACTCTAGTGGTAACCCAAGAAAGATTCGAGGTACTCTCTCATAAGAGCAGAAACCTCCAACACATAAGACAAATCTCAAGCCATGTATGCCACATAGAAACAACATGCAATGCCAAACATAAATGATATGAACCGGGATCTATAAGAATATGACCCCTAACTACTGAGACAGATAGTATACCTCTAATAACTACTGAGGGATCTATCTCTCCAAGACCCAAAGCAAAGACTCGACCTTAGACCTTCTCTTTTGATTTCCCTTCATTATCTCTCTTGGTACTACCTCTTTGTTGTCCACCTTGCTGACCGCCGCTTGAAGCTCGTTCCCGCTGCAACCTTGGGCAATACCTCCTAAAGTGTCCCATCTCTCCGCACTTAATACACCTGCCTTGCTTACTCCAACACTTATCTTCAGTATGTCCAATCTTCTTGCAAAATTGACAAATCATTCTATACTGACTGAATATTAGCTGAGCCGAAGAAGTTACCACATGCCCGCTTGAACACTCCCTGAAGTTGAAGCCCTTGGTTGTCCTCTGGTGATTCTAGATCCTTGTCCTTGATACTTTGGCTTGCTTCTAATCCCACTTTTCGCTATTCCACGGTTTTCCTCAATGTCAATCTCGATCTTATACGCTCTATCTACGACTGTCTGATAATTGGTGAAGTTATCAATCAATAATTTCGTCCCAATCTCATCCCTCAAACCTTTTACAAACCTATGAACTCTTCTCGCTTCATGTGATACCAAATGAGGGAAACACCGAGCCAATTCCTCAAACCGGGTTGAATACTGTTCCATTGTCATGATCCCTTGCTCTAGTCTCAAGAATTCTACTTCCTTTTTGTCCCTTGTAGCCATTGAAATGAAATAATCCTTGAACTGCTGAGTGAATTTATCCCAAGTCTGGGGCGTATGATCCCGCTCTCAATTTCCCTTCAAAATTTGCCACCAATGATTAGCTGGACCTTCAAGTTTGAAAACGGCATATCTAACCTTCTCTTCCTTGGGACTTTCCATACCCTTAAAGATTTTGTTCATTTCCTCTAGCCATTTCTCTGCCTTTAGCGAATTCGGGTCTCCATCAAAGCTCGGTGGGTTCATCTTCACAAACCTTTCCAATCCATCACTTTGACATCCCTCAGGTTGATTCGGAGGTGATCCTCGAGTTGCCATATTCTATACAAACATCCTGAACAACTTCATCATCTCTTCGTTCTGAATTCCATCTGTTCCCACATTACCATCATTTTCTGGAGCCCTTTGTTGATCATCACTGCTTCCTGCCATTGCACAAATCCCCTGCATCAAACACTCGGCGTCAGTTACCACACACTCCCCATTAGTCTAGACATCTACCCTTGACCTCAAAACTAAGCTCTGATACCAACTGTGGGCTCCCCAACCCGGAGAGTCCAAACTAAGAAAGACCACCTAAAATTTTTGAAAACTTTTTAACTTAACTTAAAATGAAACTAACTTTAACTTTTAACATTCAAAAGCTAACTTGGGTCATCTCCACTTGGAGGAAAGGGGATAAAACATTAACTAACTTTCAAACCAACTTATTTACAACATTTACAAAAGTTTCTACAGTTTAAGTTCGAGACAAAGTTATATATATACATCAACTCCACCAAGGAGCTAAACCAAAATACAAAGTCACATTCCATCTAGGACAACCACATACCCAACAAACCAAAAGACTCGCACAAACTCCTCCCCGTCCTCACTGGCCGGTCCACCTGTCTCAGCACAATCTAAAACAGTAAAGGGAGAGGGGTGAGAATAAATCTCAATAAACTATTATGAATGCAACAATATGTCAAGAAAGATGCAACACATAACAAGGTACATCTCACACATAGGTAAAACAGTAAACACCTTCTGTTACCTTTGTTTACCTTTCCCGTCTGAATCATAAGTCGTATCACGGTGGAAGTAAACTCCACTCATGCTGTGAATGCATTTTCACCGGAACCAATATCATATAACGGAGAGAGCTATTGTAATAACTCCTCTCTTGTGAACTGCTTAGGCATATTCACGTCTTATAAGACCCGTTTTTCAGGGAAGATATAAGACATCAGCATTTCTATGAACTGACTGCACATATCCATAGAAGCTGAACCCCTGCAGCGACGCGAGAGGGGGAAAGGTCATATATATAATGTAATTCGAGCACCTTATGGAACAATTTCTCATAAGTGATCGTATTCCATTATACCCCCAAACATCAGCTGATATAAACAAATTCAAGCACATAATAGATACTTGAAATTTAATCCACACATTGGGATATCCATATATATAACATGGTAATACTACTCATGTCAACCTATCACAATAGTGAACTTACATTAAAAACACTATTGAATAAATGAACCCAATAACATGATACTAATATTCAAGATCAAGCCACATAAGTAGTGCAACATGTATTTATACACTATGTGCACAACCAACGATGAATGTGAAATTAAATACGGCTACAATAAATAATAAGTAAGCCCATATTCTCATTACACCATATTGAACATCTTCTATACAGAGTCCATATCATTTTACCAAGTTTTGACAACTTTGGTTAAAGTTACCAATCAAGCCTTTCAACCCTTTTTGGAACAATATTTAAACACCTTCCTCTTATTCATTTTAACCCAGAAAGACATCATTGTGTAGCTAAAGTATTCTACTTTAATCTATGTTAAAGAGAGTTCAATTATGTTCTAAGTTTAATAGGTTTCTAAGCCTTCAAAGTTGAATCAGAATTTCCAATGCAGGGCACGACTCGTGCCCACGGGCACAATTCGTGCCTTTTCCCCTCCATTCTAATCAGAACGACTTAGGTATTTTCCACGAGTCGTTGTCACGACTTGGCCAAGGGCACGACACGTGCCCCTTGGCACGACTCGTGCCAAGGCCAAAGTCAGGTACCAGAATCAGAACACCAGCAATTGACCAAAACCCAAGTCCATACTATTACATCCTCTGTTTCAAAGTGACCAAATTCAGTACCCAAATTAGTAATACTACTCCCAAACATTTCCATACCCTTTCCAAACTACTCCAACACCAAACAACATCATTTTAGTACCAAATTATATATTAACTTGCCATGTAACTATTGATATCAAAGCATTAACACCATAACATGAATATTAATCAATTTTCTTGCTATTTCAACAACCAACCCATTTCATTTCAATTTCACTTTTCAAACCATACTTACTAATTAAAAGTGTTCTAATGAATTAAAATGGTTTCAAATACATTTTACACCTACTAAAAGGTTTCACATATTTCAATGCTAGAATTTAAACTAGGCGGCGATAATCTTCAATTGGGACCAAGGAAGTAACGCAAAGCATACTATACTCTTGCTAAAAAAAAAATAGTATTGGTTTCCTGTAAAACGCATAATTATTATTTCTTTTACTAGTCCTCCTCAACTCAAATGCTAAAAATCCATAAGCATGTAACTGTTTAGCTGCATATTTTTATTTGTAGAAAGTGGCTATTTTTATTATATACCCATCACAATCAGAAATGGACCCGGGCGGTTACACTAAAAGAGTCCCCTGTTAATGCTTATGTAAGCCTCATATTATTACACAACTCCTCTACTATAAAACTTCTAGTATGTACCAAAACAACATTTCAACCACAATTACTCCTTTCCACTTCCATTAACCCCAAATCATGACTTAGCTCATTATACTAAAATTTCCACTTCAAGATTTTACTCCTAAATACAAAACTACTTATATAAAACATCATAATCAAGTTTAAACAATTCATGCACAATTATTAGAAAGGAAATCATAATAACTTACCAATTAATTCGAAAAATAATAAAATCTTTCTTCGGTTAGATGCGATCCCCTCGGCTTCCCGAACATTTTGGTGAAGACGGATCGAAGAACGGAACAACAGTTAAATTTATAATAATTTATGGAATGAAAATCTAGGTTAAAGGTTATTCTTGTTTTCTCCATGGAAATCCCAAGAGAGAAAGGAGAAAGAGCTCAGGAAGAAAATAACTAATTCCTTATTGTTGTGATTTTTTATTTTTTTAAAACTTGTCATGAGTCATTCTACTTTAATAGATTAAATCCCCATTTAACTTACACCTCATCCATAGCCACGTGAAGTACTCACTTGCTGTCCATTTATTTCCATGCAACTAAAACACAAAGAGGCCCAATTACTTTTGTACCTTTATAATTCCTCCGTCTCGTAATAAAATACTATTTATCCAAAAATTACTACTTTACTTTTACTATTCTTATTTCTAAATCGAACACTTATTATTTTACTACACCACTCCTAATATTTTCAAAATGCCATTAAATAATTATATTTAATTTATTAACATATTTAAAATATCATATAAACTATTAAAATGTTAAACTAAAACATAATTGCCACAATTAAAATGCGAAACAATAAATAATATAAATTGTACGCCATCTACATGTGCTCAACACGTGCTAAAATGGTGCCTAGGATTAGGGTCGTGACAATAACCGCTTTCCTTCTAAAAACATGCAAGGTGGCAGTCTTCTAGAAGTTTTCATGGTAGGTTATGTCGCACGACATAACAAGCCTTATCCAGTTCCTTCTAGAAACATGCAAGGCGATACTTCTAGAAGGGAATTTCGCATAAAAGAAAACGTGTTTCTTTAATTCCAAGCGGTCCCTTCAGCCCTTAGGTGTTTTGAAACGATTCGGAATTGCTCAGGAACTCTAGGAAAGTCTGGGAATTCTTGGGAAAACTTGCCGGAATTGTCGGGAAACTTAACCGGAAGGCATGAGCCAGATTTGGGTACTTACAGAAGCCCCTCGGCAACGTCACTTGCAGGGCGAGTGGGGTTGTCGATAGAAAAGGATCTGATCTGGCGAATGTCGAGACGGATTGGGTGACCAAAATGGTCGAGTGGCTGGACCTTTTATGAAAGGCTACCTACTGTAAGTACCCAAATCTGGCTCATGCCTTCCGGTTAATTTTCCCGACATTTCGGTAAGTTTCCCGGTAATTCCCCGGACCTTCCTAGTGTTCCGGAAATGTCCTGGAGCAGTCCCAAATTAAAATAAGGGCTGTAGGGAGCCTTCCTAATTAAGAAAACACGTTTTTCTTAATTAGGGAGAAGCTTCTAGAATAATGCCACCTTGCATGGTTCTAGAATGCTGAGTCACAATGGATAAGACCGCACGGCCTCATTTGCAAAGGGCCTGCAGCCGCACGGCTTCATTAGCCTTATCCAGACTGCCTATAAATAGAGCCCTCCTCTACCCATTTCAACACACACAATATATGAGAAAAATACACAATACACTCTGAAATACGTGAAGAAACTGCTGGGAATTCAAGAAGAAGAAGAAGGAAGGCCAAGAAGCTACATCCCTCCTCCTTGAAGACCAAAGATCGACCTCTCCTCCTAGCTCCGTCCCGAGAAGCAAAGGAAGTCATTGGTAACCTCGCACGCCCTATCCTTGCATCCTAATTGCTTTATAAATTGCTCATTGCATTGTCTTTATATTGCTTGGGACTTGGTAGCTTAAAGATCACATCTTTATCATCCCCTTCCCCTTTGCATGCATTAAGACCTCATTTGTCATAAAAATGTAGTCTTTTTCATAAAGGTGCATCCTTTGCACCTAAAATCCCTATTTTTCAATAAAAATGTTATCTTTATGCATCATTTGCATATAAAGATCAAATCTTTTTCAATAAAAATGCATCATTTGCATCAAAACCCCTTTTCTCAATGCATCATTTGCATAAAAATCCTATCTTTATGCATCATTTGCATAAAGATCATTTCTTTCAATCAAAAAGCATCATTTGCTAAAACCAAAAATGTCATCTTTTCATTAAAGAGTCATTTTTCATCATGCATTTCCCCTTTCCCCCAACCTTGGAACGGACCGGTGTAAAAGTTCTCATCTTTGCATCGTTCCTTCCATTAAAGGTTCATGATTTCTTTAGGAAAAGGATAACCTTGAACCCTATATCTCCGATTATCGCTTAAGAATGAGTATGAAGCCTCTATACGAGCTCGACCGTCTTAAAGCGTAGGATTGATGGGCTAAGGACATTCCTTCCTAAAGAACCTCATCTTTGACCAAAAGAGAGTCATTCTCTCGATCACGCAAGTCCCGAGGGTCCCGAGGTTTAAAATGCGATGATCACAAGTCATAAGATGAGGACGGGATCATAATCCCAAATACATAAATTCCAAGAAATCCCGAGCGACAACCAACAAATGGTTTGTACGTCCGGAAGACAACTTGGGACATTCCCCCCTTTTTACTTTCAAACACATGCACACAAAGAAAGCACGCAAGCAAACACGATTAATGAAATCTAGGGAGACTTGCTCCGGCAAGGCACTTTGGGTGAACGCCAAACGTTCTTCCCAAGGGGTAACTTAACCTCCGAACCCATAAAACCTTTTTTTCAAAGTTTTGAGGTAATCAAAATGGCGTGGCGACTCCGTTTTTCAAATAACTCGGATGTCTTCAAACTCGCGTGAATTCCAATAAACAAAAAATTTTGGGCACACATTCACAGTTTGGCGACTCCGCTGGGGAAACCCAAAGGAGAAAAGCTTTATATTTCAAAACAAAAATCGATACTTGGTATATAGGTGGACCCCACTTACCCTTCCTGTATCGCTCCCTAACCCGGGGCTTGGGATAACAAGGTGGTTTAACAATCCCACGTACCAGTATCCCTTTTTCGAAAAAAATAATTTTGAAAAAATAGAAGAAAGCTTTTCCCTTTGAGCGGGTTAGACTCCCATCGCCGATTTCATTAATCGTGCTTGCTTTCTTTACCATGCATTGCATCATTTGCATCTTGGAATCTGTGCATACTTTGAACGGGAAACAACCCGAAAAATAGCAAAAGGAGTGGAACCTGGAAAATTGATCCATGCAGTCGTACGGCTCAATCCTCATAGGATTCTGACCATACGACCTCAGTGGCAATTCCACCAGGAAAAATCATGGTTAATCTGGCAGTCCTAGCAGCTTGGGGCTACTCAGCTCCATGGCGGCCAGGGCTCCCAGAAAATTTACGTGCTTATGTGTTGCATTTTCCCCCGTCCCGAAAATCATTCCTTTAAAACACATTTATGAAAATCTCTGTTTTAACTCAAAAAGGAACATTTTTAGGAGACCGCACACTACGCGCACCTGATATATCCTGTACACTTTTGCACGCACGTCCTTCAAACCCGAGGGTGGTTCCAGTGCGATCACGGACGGCCTTACGATGCTCCGGGCGCGCACGGAATCATCCCAACCTCCCATGGCGGCCGGTGTCGACCAATGCACGGTCCGTGTCACACGTTTCAAAAAACCGTGACTTTTGGTTGGTTTTTGGTCTAGTCCGTGTCATATAGCCTAGTTGCATACCCACGTAAAGGTCAAGCCTTAGCTCATAACGGAAGCCAAGATTTTCGCTCAAGCGAAATTCTGCCGAAATTCCGACAAGGAAAAATCGGTGGGATCTTGACTCC
This sequence comes from Adenophora triphylla var. japonica, assembly GCA_022495995.1. Classification (NCBI taxonomy): domain Eukaryota; kingdom Viridiplantae; phylum Streptophyta; class Magnoliopsida; order Asterales; family Campanulaceae; genus Adenophora; species Adenophora triphylla. Next base: position 64,054 of record JAFEMH010007790.1, read on the forward strand.
GACATTGACTATTGACCTTGACCCGCACGGAATGCGTAAGAGTCAAGACCAAGTCTTTGCCAAAAATCAAAAGATCTTTCGCTCAAGCGAAGCTGCCAAAATTCCGACAAGGAAAAATTGGCAAGATCTTGGCCGGCATTGACTTCGATTCGACTCACGCCTTGCGTATGCAACGAAGTTCAATGTGACCTTTGTGTCATCCGGCTTTTGCCGCCCGACCCATGCCTATTATATTCTCGGACATTACCGAAAGTCAAAAACCGTCATTCGCTCAAGCGAAACTCTGTCAAAGATCCGTCGAGGCAGAGAGACGAGACTTTGCCGGTATTGCCTTGACTATAATCCGCATCGCTCGTGCGTTGAAAGGTCCTATGACCCGCTAGACCCGATAGGAGCGTTCTTTACTCTCGGTCGGTGGGATCCGCGTGCCCTATAGGACCCTCGCCGAGGCTGTCCACCTGGGAGGTCGAAATACGGGTGGAATACGAGGGGCTTATAGACGTAGTGACGGAACCCCGATCCGGGATCTAGTGTAGTTACGAAAAAGAAGGGCGAGAACCCCTTTTCCAACCAAATAGATATTAATAAAAGACAACTGTTTTAAGTAAACTTGAAGATTCTAATTTGCATATTGCACGAGCCTTGACTAAACACCTACCCAGAGTCTAAACCTTTCCTATCCCTTTCCCGGCGAGAAAGAAGTGGGTGAGAACACCGGGTCGGCGACTTGTTAGCGCGAGAATCCTCGGATAGTTCGCGAGAATCCTCGGTTTCATCGGTTCGGAGAGTCGGAATGACCGATTTGACGAAACTTGATCTTGGTTTGGGTAACCGGATGACTAGGGAAGAAGAGCTAACCTTAGCCCTGGAAAACGGTCGTAAGGCCCATGAGGAACGGCAAGCCACGCTCATTGAAGCGCTTCGTCGTCATGGAGTTCAAATAGTGGTCGAGCCCAGCGGTTCCTTGGTGATGATAGAAGATGAGCCTCCGAAGCGGCCATCTCGGCTCCATCAACCTATAACCAATGCCCTCCTCCATCCTCATACGATCCCTTATCCCGGGATTACCCCTCTTGAGTCCTTTCCAACATCTCAAGCCATCGGGATCCCAACACCCTCACCTCCTCAAATGAGACCTAGCTTTGTCCCCTACCAACGAAAGCAAACGCCTCGGCTATCCCGGTTACGCGGCCTCTGCATTACCCCATGGGATTCACTCCCTCTCCTCGGTATGGGCCATCCCGGGCATTCCCTAGGCCTCAAAATCGGCTCAATGACCCTTTCAATTCATGTCACCGCCACAGCGGATCTTCCACCTCAACTTTGCCCACGGGACCCCGGGAGGTTCCGTATCCTTTTCCTACTTCGGAAATTATGAGCCTAATTCCTATGCCTCAGGCCGATCTCACGGGAACACGGGACCTGGTCAAGTTTACACTTACTTCCCCTCCAAAGATCCCCGAGCCTTGGTACCGGCTACCACGTGCCACCTCTTTGTCCTTCCACCCAAGTCGAGATAAGCCTTCTCCGGAATCGAGCAATCCTAAACCATCCCCCGACTCCGACATGGCTTGGCTAATGGAACAAGTTAGGTCCATGCAAGAGAAGTTTGGAAATAGACACCAAGAAGGACGACATACGGATCAGCGATCCCGGCAAAGTTGTCCCTCTCCCTCCAAAATTCCGAATGCCAGAAATTGAAAAGTTCAACGGCCTGATTGTCCCGGACTCACATTGAAAGCTACATTCTTGCCATGAGAGCCAAAGATTGTACACGGCAACAAATGGCCGATCATTTTCGATTATCATTAAAAGGTTCGGCTCTTAGGTGGTTCTGCATGTGAAACCAGAGGCCCGAGCTACTTGGGACCGAGATCAAGGAAAGCGTTCCTAGAAAAGTATAAGGCCAATTTGAATTGGGAAACCAGTAGGAATGACCTACGGGGTACCCTACAACGTTCGAGATGAGCCGGTAAGTGAATTCTACAAGAGATGGAATTGGAAGCTCGGTGAAATGATGACCCCGCTCAATGAAGAGGAACGGATGGAGATCTTCCAATCTTGCTTGAAACCTCAACTAAGAGTTCAAATTGGCAATTACTACTATCACGACCTTCGGGCAATGGTAAATCTTTTAGGCACCAAGTTTGAGAATGCCTTGATATGGCCCGGCCACGAGGCAGCCGGTTCTTACCGCTACAAAGCACCGGTGTCAAATGCCCCATTTGTCACCGTAAAAGGAAAAGAAGTGATTGGCGTACTGTTAATTACATTCGAATGAGAAAGCGGGACGAGAATGCGAGGCCAAGGCTGCTGCAAAGCCAAAGCTCCCTTTCTATACGTTGAAGATTTCGGAATGCCACTAGAAAAGGTCTTCGACGGTTTGGTAGCCCGAGGACTCATCGAGACCTTTGGAAAGCGGAAACCCGGGAACCCCGGTATCGAGAATGGACGAGACCAAACACTGTCGCTTTCACAATTATCATGGCCATAACACTAATGATTGCACCTACACGAAGCTCACTGATCTCTCGCCTAGTTGAAGAAGGCAAGTTAGAACCACCTCGGGGTCCCAATGTGGTCAAGAATCCTCTTCACTGCTAACAATCGAGTCAACATGATCGAGTTCGGAGGAACAAATGGAAATGGTTTTGGAAATCCAGAGGTCATAGATATCCACGAAATTCAATATTCCTTATCTTTGAATTACAAGGGAAATGGAAAGATACGATTAATGCCGCCGCCGTGGAGGGACAGTTTGGACCCATAGTCGGAGCTGATTTCGTTAATGTTGTCGAGCTCGGCCTCTTTTCTACGACATCGAACCCGGTAACCATGGTCAAGATTACGAAGAAAGGCTCGCTTATGAAGGCTGCGAGTTTGAAGTAAAACAAGCCATGTTAATGAAAGTCTCTCGAGAACCCTTCATTACCCATGATGAGCATAATGTGTTTGTAATGTCTCTTACTACTCCCGAGGATTATTCCCAACCCCCTGTTTGGGAAAAGGTAGAAGAAGAGTGAACAAGCCGGAAGACTTTTGGGATGAAGAGAGGCGTATCTCGAATGCTTTGAAAGCACAACCGGTCCTCTTGCCCGGAGGTACAAATGGATGAAGTTAAGATCGAAAGGAGATTACGCCGAGATCGGCGAGTACTTCCTATGGAATTGGTGTCAACAAAGGCAATAATGATCCGCGAGTGCACAATCAAATGACAACGGCGGCAGGCTGCTACTCCCGGGGCAACGGCAAGAAGGAGTGAGATCCCGGTCCAACCCTTGTCAAGTCCCCCTCGAGTCAATAAGTAGTGTAGGGTCCAGTCGGTGTTGTCTATTCGGTTGAGTCGGGAATCTTCGAATTCCGGTCCTCGAGAGTCATCAGAAGGCCTCACGCTGAGGATTATGAAAATGTAATCGATGTCATCTTTCCCCTTATCTTGAATGAAATGACAAATCTTTACGATTATCCTCTTATTGCCAACTTAACAAATGATAAATTAACTCAAAACTTAACAACGAGTTAATAATGAATCATTTGAACAAGATGCAAACACACTAAACGAACAATACATTAAAGAAATCTTTAAGCGGGTTTCGGAAAAAGAGGAAAACCGGGCCCCAGTGCCGAGGAGGTTTTGATAAGTGTGAACTTGGGTACTATTGAGGAACCTAAAGAGACACAGATTGGAAGCTTCTTCCGGGGGGTTGAAAGGGACAGTTGATCGAGTTGCTCGAGAGAATACGTCGACGTGTTTGCATGGTCATACAAGGATATGCGGGGCTAGACAGGTTCGATAGTAGAGCACAGAATCCCTCTAGCACCGGATGCTAAGCCGGTAAAGCGAGCGAGAAAGATCAAGCCGGAATGGTCTCTACGGGTCAAAGAAGAAATTGAGGAAGCTCTTGCGGGTAGGGTTCATCGAGTTATTGAATACCCGACATGGTTGTCCAACATCGTGGCCGTAACCAAGGCCGATGGGAAGGTGCGGCTGCGTGTGGATTTCCGAGATCTGAACAAGGCCGGCCCAAAGACGACTACCCTGCAAACATAGACATCTGGTGGACTCCACGCCAGCTACGAAGTCAAATCCTTCGTTGATGGTTTTGCGAGCTACAACCGGATCAAGATGGCCGAGGAAGACCAAGAAAAGACGGCCTTCACCACACCATGGGGAACCTCTTGTTATACGGTAATGCCATTCGGAGCTCAAGAATGCCGGGGCTACTTACCAAAGGGCGGCGACCGCGCTTTTTCATGACATGATCCACAAGGAGATTGAGGTCTACGTAGATGACATGATAATCCACTCCAAAGGAGAAGGTGGGCGGCACTTTGTTGACCTACGAAAATTCTTTGAGAGGCTGAGACGGCATTCCATGAGACTAAACCACACCAAATGCACCTTCGGAGTGACAAGGGGAAAAGTGCTTGGGTATATGGTCACGGAGCGAGGTATAGAAGTTGACCCCGAAAGATCAAAGCCATCATGGATATGAGGCCACCTCAAACCCGGACGAAGTCAAGAGCTTCATGGGTAAATTGCGGTACATTAGCCGTTTCGTCAATCGGTTGACCACTATGTGCGAGCCCATCTTCAAGCTCATGAAGAAGAATGTGGACACGAGAATGGACCGAAGAATGCCAAGATGCCTTTGACCGAGATCAAGGCATACTTAGTACATCCCCGGTACTATGCCCCCACATAGACGAAGCCTCTTACGCTCTATCTCCTTGTCATCATGAACACGGCGGTTGGGGCTATGCTTGCTCGGGAGAAGAAAGACTCTCGGGTAGAAAATGCCATTTACTTTGTCGGCGGAAGCTACGGGGGAGTGAGCTCAATTACTCGGCATGTGAAAAAGACTTGTGCGGGGCGCGATGCAGGTAGTCGGCAAGTTGAAGCATTATATGCAAGCCCGCCTGTGAACTTGGTCTCGAAAATGGACCCCATCAAGTACATCTTTGACAAGCCTTCCCTATCGATGCGTTTAGCGAAGTGGTCCTTCTTCTTGGCGAGAATACGACATCAACTATGTGACCAGAAAGGCCATCAAGGGTCAAGCATTGTCGAGATCACTGGCGAATTTCCCAGATGTGAAGACGAGAGGGCACGAACCCCAATTTCCGAGATGAAGGGATCTTTGCGGTTGAGCACGAAAATAGATGGCAATTGTTCTTTGACGGAGCCGCTAACAAAGAGGAAATGGTGTAGGAATGCTATTGGTCGATCCGAAAGATGAGCATACCCCCATAGCCCTCAAGTTGAACTTTCCTGCCACGAACAATGTCGCCGAGTATGAAGCTTTGCATTCTTTGGTTTGGAGGCTGCCTTAGAAAAGAAATGTCAAGGAGCTCGAAGTTTACGGAGACTCGGCCACGATCATCAACCAAGTCTCCAACAAGTGGAAAGGCTGTGGACCCTAATCTGCAACGGTATCATGCCCATATGGAGGAGTTGAGTGGACGGTTCGGAGAAGTGACTTTCCACTACTTGCCGAGGAAAGAAACAGGTCGCGAGATGCCCTAGCTACTCTAGCCTCATTGGTAGAGATCCCCGAGGGAAAAGCCATAAAGCCCTTCGAGTGGGTAGAAGAGAAGCCCCGGCCTTACATTTGTGAAGTGGACACAGGACCCGAGGCCTATAAAGGAACCTTGGTACAATCAGATTTACCAATTCCTCAAAGACGGAGAGTCGGCTTTCGAGAGACGAAGAAGGTAGACCGAAAGAAGGTATCGAGCCAAGAGCTTACAAGCCACGAAAGGTTGGCTTCTCATTATGTCATTCTAGGAGGCAACCTATACAAGAAGCGGTATCAAGGACCACTCCTCTTATGTGTCACTCAAGAAAGAGCCAAAGAGTTGATGGCCAAAGTCCACAATGGTCCCTGCGGTCCTCACATGAATGCGAGCCACGATGCAAGTGATCCTCGGAATGGGTTACTCTTTGGATCTCCATGGAAGGCTGCGTTCGGCACGTCCGAACTGCGACAAATGCCGGCGGTTTGCCAACCTCAACCATCTCCCACCTCATGACACATGCTTGCATGACGACTCCTTGGCCGTTTGCAACTTGGGGCATTGACGTGATAGGGAAAATATCCCGGCGGGAAGCAATGGGCACGAGTTCGTGTTGGTAGCCATCGACTACTTCACCAAGTGGGTAGAGGCCAAGTCCTACAAGGTCCTCACTTCCGAGAAAAGTGGCCCGAGTTCATCAAAGAAAACATAATGTGCGAATATGGGGTGCCCAGCGAGATCATTTACGATAATGGGTCACACTTCGAAGGAGGCTGCGATAGGCTAGCTCGAGAATTGAGTTACTCGCCACAAGTCGTCCCCGTACGAGACCTCGAGACCAATGGAGCCGTGGAAGGCTGCTAATAAGACACTCGAGCGGATCATCAGGAAGATGGCCATCCGTGGTCGTGATTGGCCCGAAAAGCTGCACCTAGCACTGCAGGGCTACGAACGTCTGTCGGAAACGCCACGGGAGAAACTCCTTTTGCCCTAACTTACGGGATGGAAGCGGTGTTACCGGTGGAGTTGGAAATCCCGTCATTAAGGGTCCTCTGGAAAAGCAGTGTCAATGAAGTGGAATGGTTGCGCGGCCCGGCATGATGAGTTAGCCACCTTGACGAGAGAAGGCTAAAAGCCATGGAACACACCCGAGCCTACCGAGAGGCGAATGGCCGGAGCGTTTGATAAAAGGTCAAGGCCGGAGACATCAAAGAAGGCGACTTAGTCTTTGAAAGTAAAGCCCCCTACCAGAGACAACCCCACAGGAAAATGGGAACCCGTCTGGATCGGCCCTTATGTGGTGCGAGAAGATGCGTCGGGAGGAGCAATGAAGCTTGCGAGACTTGGATGGCAATCCCTTTGTCCACCCAGTCAACGGTGATAAACTCCGAAGATACTATGTCTGATAAAAAAAAAAGAAAAAAATAATAAAAAAAAAAAAAAAAAAAAATCTTGGTGCAAAAAGAGTAATGCCCGGCTAAGTGAAAACCCCAAAAGGGCGGTCTAGGCAAAGACGGGGTTGCACATATAAAAAAAAAAAAAAAAAAAAAAAAAAAAAAAAAAATCTTAGTGCAAAAAGAGTAATGCCCGGCTAAGTGAAAACCCCAAAAAGGGCGGTCTAGGCAAAAAACGGGCTGCACATAAAAAAATTGGTTCACCGGAATGAACTACGTAGACTGAGCCCCTTAGCCTTTCTTGTAAAGGGAACGTAGGCGGCCATATATGGTTCGGTCTAAACAATAAAAAGGACAATCAAGCTTCCATGAAGTGCGTCCTAAATAATAAAAGGGTATTTCAGTTTTCATAAAACGGGTCCCAATCAATAAAGACATTTGAATTTCCATGAAATGTGTCTTGATTAATTTTTAAGATAATATGCCTTGTTCATTACAAGTTAAAAACTTCTTGATGAGTTCAAGCACGGTCTACCTCTTAACTCTGCTAACCTGCTAAAAAGATCTAAAATACAATAAAATGCCTAAATAAACTAATGTGTTTGCAAATGGCAATAAGAGGATCTTGAGAAAAGACTTGTCAGTCGTCATTATTCGCGAGTCTTCTTCAGTCTTCTTCCCTTTTCCTCGACCTCGTCGAGTCTTCTTCCTTTTCTTCTCAATAATGTCGGTATCCCTCATCCCGACCTCTGGTATCCTCACTGGAGCCTCTACCAACCCCGTGTCAATGAGTGCTCTCTCTATCCGAGCACGAGTCCGCACCTCCTCCCTCTGAGCCTCAGTCAAAGGAGCGACCTCGGACAATCTCTTGTACCGAGCCTCCATATCTCTGACCAAGTCACCTGACTGGTTATGGCAACTTGCCTTAGCCTCAGTCTCCCTCAGAGTCCTACTCGAGTCACAATCAGCTCCCAATAAAGCTCGACGTCTATCCTCCAAGATAACCTGAGTCGCTCCCATCTCCCTCTCGTACCAGTCCAAGTAGACAGTGGTCAAGATGGTGCTCTTCCTGCTTCTGAAGATAGCCCTGGGTGGGAAAGCAGTATATGTCCAAGCCCTCGAGAAGAAAGAGAAGCTGGCTGGATCTCTCATGTCCAATGACACCACCTCCATGGTCCGGATGTCCTCCCAATCACTCAATGGCTCCTGTAAAGCCCCAAACTGCCTGGATACCAAGCAGGGTATGTAGAAGGACGACCAGCAGAATCCTGGAACCCTCACAGCATAAGACTCCTGAAATATCCTCCTGGTCTGCAACCTCCAATGTGGTATCCACCAACGGATGTCCGAAGTGGATAGCCTAGCCATCATCAGCTCCCAGCTACCCTGTTCCTGCTGCCTAGGTGCACCTCTCCGAGAAATCACCCAAGGGCACTGAGTCGGCAAAGCCCCAGGCAAAGCCCCGAGCCTCTCCTGCAGCCACAGAGTCAACATAGCCGGACTCCCGGACCTCATGAAACGGTCTCCCCGAGCCATCCTATCGATCCCATGAAATGTCTCTCCCAAAACCAGCGGGACAATATCCTTCCCAGCCCTGCAGTCTCTGACCATGTCCAAGAGGCCACTATGACAGATCCCCACGGACTCAGCAGTGAACAAGACAGAGAATACGCAGAGAATGAAAGCATCCATAGCCACCGTGGTCGCAGCCATATCTGGAGACCCAAACCTGCCCGGGATATCAGAAAGGTCAATCCTATCCGGGGCTACCATCATCCTCTCAGCCTCTCCCAAAGGAATCTGCAGAAAAGATGCAAGCTTTACCGTCACTGGCGCGTCTCCGATCAGCGGAATAGATATAGCCTCAGTCTCGGGACCCCCAATCAAGGCTCTGAAGTCTTCGTGCGTTGGGACAATTTCGTTGTAAGAAAAGCAGTAAACATGTCTCCGGACGTCCAGAACTTTGCTGCGGCTCTCAACAGGTCCCAATCGGGCGGGAGATCCCTCAAATGCCATAAAGACTTGATCTTGAAGGAAGAATCAAGCAGTCCCTTGTGATTTTGGAAGTTATGTCTCGCCCAAGATTGAAGACCGGATAGAAAATGGTCTCGCTTCCCCCTTTGCAATCTGACGGGCTTCTCCATCGCAAAGTGTTCAAAGATGGTGCTTTTAGGTCCAAAATATGCTCTGGGAACAATTGGGACAAGTCTAGAGTGAAAATGAAATGAAATGGCCAAGCCTTGCTTTTATTCAGAAAATAACCAGCTCAGACAGAACTGTTAGCCGCACGGCTTCATTTGCCCTCAAGGCCATGCCGCACGGCTACATTAGCCCTCTGCAGAAAAAATTCTGCAGCAACCAAAGTTGCTGCCCAAGGGAGTTTTCACCCCACTTTTTCAACCAAAACCTGTACAAAAACATATCCAGAAGCCATTCAAGCATTCATACATCATTATAAATCATTTTGGCCCAGTTTCAGCCCCAATTCCAAGCAAAAAAGTCGCCCCAAGGCTCAGATAATATGCAAATTGAAAAAGCATAAATTAGAAAAGTAAATAAAATGTAAATACAATGTTTTCGCCCCATCGGCGCCCAAATAAAGCAAAAAATAAACAAAGTGTGCATAAAAATTGTTCATTGTTTGTTTTTGTTCCAAATCTATTCTAGAGACCTCCTAGGCCTCCGATTCTTCTTCCTCCTCATCGCTGCTCAGCTCATAAATGCTAGCCTCCCTCATCAAGTCCTCCTGGTCGCTCAAGTCAGACAAATGGACATTATCGTGCCCGTACTCAGCCAGCTGCTCCAGAATGTCAGCGTTGGGTCCCCGCCCCCGAGGCATGGCACTGGAAGAGTACTCCGAGGCCGATGAGGTAGACGCTGTGCCCCCGACGTGCCGTCTCTTGCGCCCAGGCTCCTGTGCATCCGCTGCCGCCTTCGAAGCGCAGCCGGCTTGCTCAGAAGAGACCGGCAGCATGTCCTTCCAGCCCCTGTCTGCCTGGCCAGCCTCTGGTAATGCGAGCTGGAACCTGAAAAAAAAAAAAGAGAAAAATCTCAGAAAATCTCAGAAAATTGCAAAAGCAGAAAATCTGAAAGCTAAAAAGGGAATAAGACCCTAAAAGTACACTTACAGTGCTATCAGGCGGCAAGGTGTACTGGGGCTCCCTAGCATCGGGGACAGGTATCCTCATCCTCCTCGGCACTCCATGGATCACATGGGCAGATCTGCAGGAGGGATCGGCGGGTCAGTAGGCTCATCCTTCCCATATCCCTGAGTGACCGCCAGCTTCACTAGCTTCTGCTGGCGTCCTCAGGCGCTGTTCCACAAACACAGCGTAGGGGGTGCCCATGTCAAAGTACTCCTCTGCAGCCACGCCTGCCTGGTACCTCGCTATCTCATCCTCTGGCCAATCCCTGGGCTGCAGCATCCGTGCTGGAGGATCCTGAGGAGTAATGGCGTCCAATGGAGGAACATGACCATGCTGCCTCGAGAAGCGGTCCCCCAGATAGATGACATCACATGTCAGCCCAGTGAGCCACCTCCTCTGCCTCGTCACCTCGATAGCATCTCCCAGCAAGATCTCCGGATACCTGCCCCAAGGGTAGAAGTCCACTCCATCGTGCCCATCCCTGTTGATGACCGGCCTCACCATTTTGTAATCGAAGGTTATCCGGGTCTTCCCCGTGAACTTATCTCTCGCATCTCCCCTCCAGCGAACCATAGCAGGGAAGATGGTGACATCACTCTGCTGGTTCCAAGGGAAGAACCCGATCACCTCACAAAACCAGGCCTGCATGTTCAAAACATCAAAAGGTCATTCTCTCTCTTATAAAAGTCTCAAGACAGGAAAAGAGAAAAGAGAAAAAAAAAGGAGACTACCTCAAGGGCAAATGAGAAGCAGTCCATGGAAGCAGCTTTGTTAGGCTGTGCATGTCCAAGAGAAGTCAGCTCCGCCGATCCGGCCTCTCCCCAAGAGGCCGTCCCTATCCCATCAACATCCTCCAAAGAGTCGAGGAGGCAAGTCATGGCCAGCGTCCCAGAATTAGACAGAGATGATGGGCTGATAGCATCAACCATATGAATGCTCTAGCCAGCTGCTGGGCAGTCACATCATTGGCAGCAAAATTCTGCATGCAAGTCTGGCTGCCACCTCGACATCCGTGTCTCCAGTACCCAGCCCCTTGGGAATCAGCTCAAACCCGACCAAAGCCTGGAAACTCCTCAGCAGTAATGTGGTCTCTCCAAGTCACGGGCCTCAGGAGTCAGCTGTAAGCCCGTAATAGCTGTGAAATCGGCAGGAGTCACTGTCAGCTCTCCCCAGCTCAGGTGAAAGCTATGTGTACTGTCCCACCAGAACTCAGAAAGGGCCTGGACCAAGCCCTTGCTCTTAGAGGTGATGTGAACACCCCTGCCGATGGCCTCTACAAATGCATCCAGGCCGGTAGCCCTCACTGCTTGGGATTTACCCCATTCTTCTCAAAATCCGGCATCCTGCAAAGCTTAAGCTGCTATCTCAAACGGGCAATCCTCTAGACTTGTTCTCCTGTAGACAAGCACATCAAAAGAGGAAGCGGTTCAATCCTTCATATCATTTCAAAAGCATGCATATATTCAAAAGTGCACATATTTTCCTCAAAAAAGAAAAGCATTAGCACAAAAGTTTTTCTAGCATTATTTGCATCAAAAAAAAGCGTGTCTTTCCATCACTTGAAGACACGTCATTGGTCTTCCTTAAAGCACAAAATCACAATTCTGTGCACATAAGCATTATTTTTTCAAATAAAATGGCATGCATGAATCATTTTCCATCTTCCAAAATACATGTTTTTCTCATTTTGAAAATCAAAATTTCATCTGACCTAGTTCTGGCACAAGGCAAGAACTCAAACGTCTCATATTTTGAAAAATTCTCATTCGCTACTTCATTTTCCGGGAAAAAAGTGAGTCATTCTCATAATTTTCATCAAACAAAGATTGCACATTGCATATTCTTAGCCTCATAGGTTGTTCATGCATCTCAAAATCATTCAAAAAATCATTCAAAATCCTAAAATTCAATCAAGCCCTAAAATCATTCAAAAATTCAAGCAAAATCATCCAAATTTGAGAGCAAAATGAGAATGCTTACCCCAACCGATCGCGGGTTCGTTGATTTATGCTCCCTTCTCCCCGGGTAAAGCTCCGATGGAGGAGCGGTAAGAAGTCATACTTCCTCTCCAGGTCCAAAGCGAGCTCCTTTCTCCTCCTTCTCAACGGCCGCCGAGATGTTTCTTCTATGCTTGCCTCGGTATGGGATTGCCCTCCAGATCCATCTCAAATCAAAAGGGAAGCAAAAAGGGGTTGAAAGAATTTCGAAATTCTCTCTCTCTCTTCTCTACTCTCTTCAATTCAATATGGAGTGGGCGGCGATGCAATGCCCAATCAACCCGTTCAAACCTGATTTTAAATAATCTGGAAAAAGAGCGGTCTCTAGCCGTACAACTTCTTTTCTGCCATCTAATGCCAAGGGCGGCTTTGCTGATTCGCTATGGGCGGCGAATTTACAATTACTCCCTGGACCTTCCACTTGGGCATGCAATTTCCGTTATCTTTTAACCAAGATAACATCTTTTTCAGAAAATATCCCTTATCTACTGAAGCAATCAAGCTTTATTCCCGGTCACCTCCGTCAATTCCGTTAGCCGGGATCGCGCTAGGTGACAACATCAAGATTATGGGAACTCTAAACTCTCTACTACCTCTATGCCACGATATAGTGACGTATGCCCAAGTCATTTCAAGCTGTGCTACCTCT